>MU106199.1:99550-160104 GCA_012274485.2 Sinapis alba | reverse complement strand
TGCCATCAGAATCGCAAACCGAGAAAGAATCAAAGACTAGAAAAGTGAAATCACGAACAGAAAACACGAAACAAAGAAGACGAGACGAACGAGCAAAACGATAACAAGATTGATGAAGAAGGAGATCAATCGGAGCTCAGAAACACTCACAGCCATAAACGATCAAAGAGAAGAGATCCAGGAAAAGAAAAAAAAAAAAAAATTTGTAAGTGAAGAAGTAATCGTTATGGCTCTGATACCATATTGAATGAAATGAAATGAATTTCTTGATTTACTTGTTTGTTACATGGTTCGTCATATATATAGTACACCGGTTTAGTAAAGGGAAGCTAAACCGATAATAAATGTTATCTAAACCAAAGTATAGCACCTAATACTGGTCGAACTGGTCAGCTAACTAGAACGAACTGACTACATTACAGTAAACTAACCTTAGCTGCCTAAACTACACAAAAGGAAGAAAAAAAAAACACATTTGCCACAAGACAAATACCAGCGGGCTTACGACGGTGGGACTTCCCGTGGGCTTAAAAGTGGGATTTCATTGAATAGGCTTTTGGATGCTGGACCAATATTCTGTAGTCGGCCCAAGAAAGTGGTTTTGTTTCTCAAACATGAAGCATATGTAAAGGAGAGATGTGGAACGTACGTGCGATCAATGTGAGAACTTCTGTGGTGATAGTTGTTGAAACGGAAGTGAATGAATACATCCAAATTGTTTTGTGTCTTCTTTATTTACCGTTAAAAAACCTTACGGAACCCAATTGAACACGTCTTTCGTGTGACCTAACTCCTCAAATGACAATACATCAACCTTACATTTTGTTTTTTTATTGCTATTCGAACAAAAAAAAAGAAAATGGTTACATACTAAAAGGAAGATATTTTATCAAAAAACAGAAAGAAACGTAGCAAAACGACAATGAAAAAGTACGAATGTTAGCTTTTGTTTTCTTGTTAACTGCGTAGTCTTTGATTACGATCGACTCCAAGAGAGAATAAATCTCAAGCAAAATAGTTCAGATATTTATGTGGAGCTTCAGTATAAAACATTTTTTGTTTTACTTTAACAAACAATAAAACTAAGAATCAAAACAATTATTTCATAGATTTTGAATAACAATCAGGCCAAGTTCAAATGCGTGGGGGTATGCTGTAACACCCATCACTTACTCTTTTATTTTTAATCAACAACTATTTCTAAGTTCATTGTTTTGATTAAATCTTCAAAACATAAATGGCTTTGTAAAATGTGTGGACACAAGGCTTTCACATCGGCAGGTATAAGAGATTTGGACTAATCAACTTACACTTTGTTTCCATTGATCCATTCTGATATAATGTTAAATTTATAATTATCATAAGATTCCAACAAAAACTAATGAATATTCATTTTAATATATTTTTCAAAATAATAGTGTATATAATTATTAATTTCAACCAAATCTATTATACTCCTCCAAAATAATGCTATTTTTTAAGTTATTTTGACATAATTGAAAATTCTTCAGATTATCAATCAGCGAATGATCAACTTATCATCTGATTAAATTAATAGATTAGAGTGTGAATTCGTTTTAATATTGTATTAAATTTTTTTAAAAATTTAATTTAAATTAATTGGTAATAGGTGAATTAGATCAAATTTTTTATATATTGTTAAGTCTAATTCATATCTCATTTTCTCTTTGACAGAGAAAACTATATACAATATTTAAATGATTCCAGACTAATTGTGTACAATTTCTTTTTTATAAAACTGATTTGGTACTAGGTTCCACTTCTACTCAACCACGTGTATCGCAATCCCGAACACTGAAAAATATTATATCTTTTATTTATTTGTTGGCACAAAAAGTGAAAAACTTTGTAACGTATGGTATCATTTTCCTAACTTTCCTGTATTTCTCTTTTGTAAAATTTAAGAAGAATCCACAATCCCTTCCATTGCCATTGCCATTGCCATTGCCAAGACTCAAAAAGGGCAAAATGGCAACAACAAGTTCAAGTCTGTTGGCGTTGCCAAGTTTCAGATCGAATTGTAAGCAGAGGAGACCCAATTTCAAGGTAAGAGCTCAAATATCGGGTGACAAGGCGACATCCGTGGAGCCAGTGAACGGTTCTGTCTCTGTGTCTAATGTCCAAAACCCAAAAGGAAGTGAAGTGAATGGGAATGTAAAAATTCAAAGGAAAGATGAAATTGAGCTGTTATGGGATGATGGGTATGGCTCCAAATCTGTCAAGGATTACTTTGCTGCGGCTAGAGAGATTTTGAAGAAGCCTGACGGTGGACCTCCACGGTGGTTTAGTCCCGTTGATTGTGGTCAGCCAATCAAAGATGCTCCTACCTTATTCTTCTTACCTGGTAAAAAGATATATATAAAACAAAGTTTGGGTTTTTTTAACCTCGATTTGCTTTGCCTTTTTTACTATTCTTCTTAAAGTTTGAAACTTGTTTTCATATTCATTTCTTTGTGTGTTTCATTGAGCAAAAGCTTGATTCTTTAGGCTGTTTTGTTAAGTTCATTCAGAAGATTTGAGTTTTTACTACTAAGTAATGGTTTTCACTGTTTTTATCTCAAGCTTTTCCAATAGTTAAAACCAATGATTTTGATGGGAGTAACTAAAGGTGTTATAGAACTTGATTGTTGGGGCTGTTTTGTTAGAATGTAAAGACTGAGCCTCTAGTTAGTAATGGTTTTTTACTGTTCTTTATCTGATATGTAGACAATCTAGTCAAAGTTACAAGCTTTTTCTATAATTTAGATTTTCTGGTAATGCAGGGATGGATGGCACTGGGATGGGTCTTGTTCCACATCAAATAGCTCTTGGGAGGTATGTTCACTCTTTTGTAAATTATGCCTTCCCTGAAACGACATTTGACTAAGAAATGTACAAATACTTTGAGCTCAAAGTTGCAGAAAGCAATAGTATATAATGCATTAGAACTAATACAAACAAATCTTAGTATGGGTCTGATGCAATGTATTTATAAGCTTACATTTTGATCATTTCTGTGTAATTTTCTGTCACACACAGTCTTAGACTGCTTTTAATGAGTTTCCTCGGTACAGGGCGTTTCATGTTTGGTGCCTGCATATTCCAGTACATGATCGAACTCCATTCCAAGGTAATATATATATTAGACACACACACATTTGGCTATCCTGATTGTTATTATACCTTATGTTATTCGCTCATTTTTTCTCTGTGTATTCTCTATTGTTGGCTTTGCCATAAAGGGCTGGTGAAAATAGTGGAAGATGTATTGAGGCAAGAGCATGCTACACGTCCAAACAAACCTATATATCTTGTGGGTGATTCCTTTGGAGGATGTCTGGCTCTTGCTGTTGCTGCCAGAAACGCTTCATTAGATTTGGTGTTGATACTAGTCAACCCAGGTCAGTAAATATATATATTTTTAATTTAGTTGTGTAGCTTTATATGCACACATACACATAACTTTGTTTTGAATGACCAAACACATTTTCCTTTGCTTTAGCTACATCATTTGAGAGGTCACCGCTACAGCCGTTGCTGCCTATATTAGAGATGGTGCCAGAAGAGCTTCATTTTACTATTCCATATGCTCTAAGCTTTATTATGGGTACATGGATTCTAACAAATAAGATCTTTAATTACTTGTTAAATAATCTTTACTTAGGCTTTCTTGATAATTAGGTGATCCGATAAAGATGGCTTCAATAGGTATCGACAACCAACTTCCAGCAGGAGTAAAGTTGAAAAAGTTGAGAGAGAAGCTTACTAACTCCATGCTTCCTCTTCTCTCTGTGAGTGTCTTTTAACGCATTTATTTGGTTATGTTTCTACACAAGATGACATCTTCTTCTTCTTTTTTAAACCATGCGCTTTTAGGAGCTCGGTGGAATTATTCCAAGGGAAACTTTACTTTGGAAGCTCAAGTTGCTGAGATCTGGAGCTGCTTATGCGAATTCTCGCATCCATGCTGTTCAAGCCGAAGTCTTGCTCCTTGCTAGGTTATCTTCTTCCTTGCATTTCTTGTCTCCTACTTGTGAAATACCATCAAGATGTTATAGAAATAACTTTGTTTTTTTTTGTTTTTCTTACGGGCTTTCAGTGGAAAGGACAGGATGCTTCCTAGCCAAGAAGAATCGAAAAGGCTTCATGGGTTACTTAAAAACTGTACTGTTCGATGCTTCAAGGAAAATGGGCATACCCTTTTACTAGTAAGTTGAAAATAGTACTTCATCAGAGGAATGTTACTACTTACTATTATTCATTCACTTTACTATAACTACTACTCATTGTTCCAGGAAGATAGTATCAGTTTGCTTACGGTTATAAAAGGTACATGCAAGTACAGACGCTCACGGAGATATGATTTTGCTACTGATTTCTTGCCTCCGAGTAAGGGAGAACTTGATTTTGCCCTTCAGGAACTACTCAGGTAACTTTGCTAACCCTTTCTTGAGACCCAAATGTGGGGTTTTCATGTGATAGTAGTATCTGTTCTGACTTTTTTCTTTCCCTTGTGACAAGCAGGTTCTTAAGAAATGCTGTTAGTTCTGTGTTTCTGTCAACTATGGAAGATGGTACGATAGTGAAGGGACTTGCTGGTGTTCCAGATGAAGGTCCGGTGTTACTTGTTGGTTACCACATGTTGATGGGGTTGGAACTTGGTCCAATGTCCGAAGCATTTATCAAAGAGAAAAACATTCTCTTTCGTGGCATGGCACATCCGATTCTGTATTCAGAAAATGATTCAGCGAAGGAGTTTGGTTACATGGACTGGATTAAAGTGTTTGGTGCTTACCCTGTCACCGCAACCAATCTTTTCAAGCTCTTGTCTTCTAAGTCTCATGTTCTTCTCTATCCAGGCGGTGCACGAGAGGCTCTCCATAACCGGGTTAGCCATCTTCATACCCTTTTTTATCTCTCTATGGTCAAAGGAAGATGACAAATTGATGAAACTTCATACTATTTGTTTGCATTTGATTATATTACAGGGTGAACAATACAAACTGATTTGGCCTGACCAGCAAGAGTTTGTAAGAATGGCAGCACGGTTTGGCGCAACTATAGTGCCATTTGGAACGGTTGGTGAAGACGACATAGCTGAAGTAAGCTGCCTTTTAACGTCGTATGCATTGTACAGTTGTTGAAAACGAGGCAAATCTATAATACCCCTTCTTCTTTTTTTTTTTGCCTTTGCAGTTGGTTCTTGATTACAATGACCTGATGAAGATTCCCTTTCTCAGTAACTATGTCTCGGAAGTAACTCGCGACACCAAAGAATTTAAGTTGAGGTAAAAATTGCTTATAGTTTCAAACGCAATGATTGTTTAATGGAGTGTTCTAACTTTTTGCACATGTAAACAAAGAAATAGGCTGTTAAAACAATCAGAGTCAAAAGCTGATGAGTGTTGTGATAATATATATAGGGAAGAATCAAGTGGGGAGGTCGCAAACCAGCAACTCTACTTGCCAGGGCTCTTACCGAAAATCCCTGGTCGGTTCTATTACCTATTTGGGAAACCGATACAAACTAAAGGAAGACCAGAACTTGTGAAAGACAAAGAAGCAGCAAAACGGGTTTACTTGGAAGCGAAAGAGGAAGTGGAGAAAAGCATAGCCTACTTGTTGAAGAAACGTGAGGAAGATCCATACAGAAGTGTTGTGGACAGATTAAGTTACAGTTTGACACACCTTCCTGAGAATGATGTCCCTTCTTTCGAACCATGATTGGAACAGAAGCTGTAAGCTAATTAGTAAATCTCATAAAACAAAACAGCTATGGTCTCATTGATTATGTGTCTTTACAGAAAAATTCAGTGTATATCCCAAAATTTTATATAAATGTAATTGTTTAATGCACATGAGAAGTCTATGTTATTGATGTTATATATATATATATATATATATAGTTAGCTACAAAATAAAAATGAGACGTGATTTGATACAAAATGAGAATGCCATTAACCTCATGCCGCATGAGGAGAGAGTGTGTGTGTGCTTGTGCTTGTTTATGTAAGACTCGAATAAGGGCCACGAATTTGCCGAAATCATAGGGCAGAAGAACTATGGCACTCTCTGAATCATTCAACATTTACGTTTTCCCTCATTCTCTCCTTCTCTCTTCCGTTTTTTTCTCTTTCAATCTGATTCCACTTCATCAGGCCATCTCAAGGATCCTTTTCATCTTTTAATTTGTCTCCCTATTCTTGTGAAATTATGAGGAGTTTGGTTTCTGTTTTTGTCACACAGAGTGGTGCTCATTAGTATTTCTAGGGTAGGCTGTGTTGTTTGTCTAGGTCTTCACAAATTTCATAGGTTCCTTGTGTTCCAAGTCACTCTCTCGATCTACTACTTATGGTACTTTCTCCGCATGGATAGGGTTTTGTTTATTGAGGAATTAATTATCTGCTGAGATTTGTATTTGAAGCTTCCACAAATGGTATGTTATAACTTGTAATTCTTTTTAATTTTTTTCTGCTATGATTATTATTAGTTAATTTCCTTAGTAATCTGTAATATAATCAGAAGTAACCAATCATACAGTATTAGAAAATTGAGTATAAGGAACAATGAGATTTGAAACCAAAACAAGACATGATTTACATTACATTGTTAGCAATCATCTGATACAAGAGCCTGAAAACTTAGATTTTCTGGTCGAACAGAGATCTATCAGCACAGTATTAGTATTTGCAAGGCCTATATAAGTACTTGATTGGTAGCTCATGCTATTCACAATGACTTTGTACTATAAGCATTATCCCAGTTAAAATAATGGGATGATATTGGTTACTGATTTCATGTTTTTTCCTTCTTGGTAAACTGCAGGGAACTCCAGTTAACATCATTGTAGGCTCTCATGTCTGGATTGAAGAAGCAGATGTGGCTTGGATTGATGGGCAAGTTGAAAAAATCAATGGACAAGAAGTTGAGGTTCAGGCCACAAATGGGAAAAAGGCTAGTATAGTAGTATACTCAATCAAATTATATAGTCAAAAGCATATTTGAGTTTCAACACCAAAGCTGATTTTTTTTCTAACTTTTTTTAGATCACTGCAAAGTTGTCAAAGATATACCCAAAAGATATGGAAGCACCTGCTGGTGGTGTTGATGACATGACAAAGTTATCTTACTTACATGAGCCTGGTGTTCTTCAGAACTTAAAGATCAGATATGAACTTAATGAGATTTATGTTAGTAACCTCAATTCTATTTTGCTTTTTTTTTTTCTTCTTCTTATTAACGGTAAAGTTGTTTTCATGACAGACATATACCGGAAACATCCTAATAGCAATTAATCCATTTCAAAGACTGCCACACATATATGATGCACATATGATGCAACAATACAAAGGAGCACCATTTGGAGAACTAAGTCCTCATGTTTTTGCAGTTGCTGATGTTGCATACAGGTAGGTGCTATCTTTAATACTAATGAAACCTTTTGTTTGAATCTATGTCTCTTAAACTGAGACATGATTTTATGTGAAACTCAGGGCAATGATTAATGAGGGAAAAAGCAATTCTATTCTTGTAAGTGGTGAGAGTGGAGCAGGAAAAACTGAAACCACAAAGATGCTTATGAGATACCTTGCTTATCTTGGAGGCCGTGCTGTTACAGAAGGCCGAACCGTTGAACAACAAGTTCTTGAAGTATATATGACAATGTTCTAATCAATCTTCTTTTTACGTTTCTTGATTACCATGGTAAAATATTCATGTAACTTTTTTTTTCCCCCTTGCAGTCAAATCCTGTCCTTGAGGCCTTTGGTAACGCCAAAACTGTCAGGAATAACAATTCGAGGTGAAGCAAACTTTTAACATTGCTTAGTACTATTAGAACTTGGAGCTGACAATGGTTAAAACTTAAACATGTTTGTCTTGTAACAGTCGGTTTGGTAAGTTTGTTGAAATCCAATTTGATAAGCAAGGAAGGATATCAGGAGCTGCTGTAAGAACATATCTTCTAGAGAGGTCTCGTGTCTGTCAGATATCTGATCCTGAGCGCAACTACCACTGCTTTTATCTTCTATGTGCTGCACCACAAGAGGAAATTGAAAAGTATAAGTTGGGTCATCCAAAGACGTTTCATTATCTGAATCAGTCCAAATGTTTCGAGCTTGTTGGTATAAGTGATGCTCGTGATTATATTGCGACAAGAAGAGCAATGGATATTGTCGGAATAAGCGAAAAGGAACAGGTTGGTGGGTATATATAGGCTTGCGTGTGATGAAAGTAACTCTTATGATGCAGTTTTTTTACTGTCTCCCTCTCCAACATGCAGGAAGCAATTTTCAGAGTGGTTGCTGCGATTCTTCACATCGGTAACATCGAATTCACTAAGGGAAAGGACGTGGATTCATCAGTTCCTAAGGATGATAAGGCCAAGTTTCATCTTAACACAGTTGCAGAACTTCTCATGTAAAACTTTTATTGTTAGGAAAAGACTTGTGTGGTTTCAGTACAAGAACTAATTTAGAAGTCTTTTTTTGTAGGTGTGATGTAAAGGATCTTGAAGATGCACTGTGTAAACGTGTTATGGTCACACCTGAGGAAGTTATCAAGAGAAGTTTAGATCCACAGAGTGCTGCAATCAGCAGAGATGGTTTAGCTAAGACGATTTATTCGCGGTTGTTTGATTGGTTAGTGGCAAGGCCTTTTTTCATTACAATCATTTGGTGATTTACAGATATTATTGAATATCTCTGGTTATTTTCAGGTTGGTACAAAAGATAAACGTCTCAATTGGACAAGATGCCAATTCTAGATCACTCATTGGAGTCCTCGATATTTATGGATTTGAAAGCTTTAAAACTAATAGGTAAAATAAAATGTCTGCAACAACATTTTTTTGTGTGTGTGTTTTTTTCTCTGCTAATAAGGATCGATTTGTTGCAGTTTTGAACAGTTTTGTATTAACTTCACGAATGAGAAGTTGCAGCAACATTTCAATCAGGTATAGACTTTCTTGATTGTAGTGGAAACAAATGTAATTATAGGCCTCTCTGGTTAACGAGTTTCTATTGTTGTTTGCAGCACGTTTTCAAGATGGAACAGGAGGAATACACAAAAGAAGCTATAGATTGGAGCTACATCGAATTTGTGGACAATCAAGATGTTCTTGATCTTATTGAAAAGGTTAATATCTAATTTTGAACTCCTAATTGAGGATGCAGTCTAATATGTTTTATTTTTCTTTATCTCTTGGATTGTTTTCCATCTCAGAAACCTGGTGGAATAGTAGCACTCCTTGATGAAGCTTGGTAATATTATTATTATTTTTGCAATCAACATGGACATTGTGTATGTAATGTAGTTGAAATGTTTTCTTTTCTTTTTGGTTTCTTCAGTATGTTTCCCAAGTCAACACATGAAACATTTGCGAACAAGCTTTATCAGACTTTTAAGACCAACAAGAGATTCATCAAGCCAAAACTATCTCGAACAGATTTCACCGTTTCCCATTATGCTGGAGAAGTATGTTACTTGTTAACATTGTACAACAACACAAGAAGGCTTGTCTTCTATATGAGTATCTTATTAATAATTTTTTTTCTAATGTGGAATTTGCTCTTTCTGCAGGTCCAGTATCAGTCTGATCTATTTCTAGACAAAAACAAAGATTATGTGATCGCTGAACATCAAGAATTGTTGGGTGCTTCTAAGTGTTCTTTTGTTGTTGGACTCTTTCCTAAGCTCGAAGAAACATCTAAATCTTCAAAGTTTTCATCCATTGGCTCTCGCGTTAAGGTAAAAGAAACATTGACATATTCTGTGAAAGTTTTCAAATGTCACCGTTTTCTTGTTTTTGAAGAAGAAATAAAAATGTCCTTTCCTGATTGATGCAGTTGCAACTCCAGCAACTGATGGAAACATTAAACTCTACTGAGCCTCACTACATTAGATGTGTGAAGCCTAATAACCTTCTGAAGCCTGCTATCTTTGAGAATATCAACATTATGCAGCAACTTCGGTGTGGTGTAAGTATATAAATGCATAATATCTTTTTCCAACTATTACAAATGTTACATTTACCAAAGCAAAAAATGTTTGTATTCTTGTAGGGTGTTTTGGAAGCGATCAGAATCAGTTGTGCAGGGTTTCCAACTCGTAAACCTTTCTTTGAGTTTATTAACCGTTTTGGACTTCTATCTCCTGAAGCTCTAGAAGGGAAGTAAGTAAAAAAACATTTAACTGTAACAGTTTAAATATTAGAGTTCAAATCAAGTGTATACTTGTCCATGAACAGCTATGACGAGAAGGCTGCATCCAAAAAGATTTTGGACAATATTGGACTCAAAGGATACCAGGTATGGATTTTCCATATATAATATGTTTCAACTATAGAGGGTGCAGCTCATATGTTGTTGGGTAATGCAGATTGGTAAAACAAAGATATTCTTAAGGGCAGGCCAGATGGCTGAACTTGACGCAAGAAGAGCTCTGATTCTTAGTGGTGCTGCAAAAAAGATTCAGAGACGAGTAAGGACTCATCAAGCTCGAAGACGGTTCATTTTACTAAGAGAAGCCACCATATCTCTCCAAGCTTTATGCAGAGGTAATCCCATCTTTACGAAGAAACTTTTATATGAGTCTTCAAATTTTAAAAAGACTATTTTGTTAAAATATTATTACTTTTGGTGAGAGACTTTCGGTTAAAGATTATTCTCACTGCTGCTGATGCTCTTATAATTTAGAAAGGAAACAGTTTCCACATACTTCATGAATGATGATGTTTTTGCAAAAAAAATATTATATAGGAAGACTTTCTTCGAAATTGTACGATAACTTGAGAAGACAAGCTGCTGCAGTGAAGATTCAGAAGAATGGTCGGAGATATCATTCTAGAAAATCATATAAAAACATGCATGTAGCGGCACTTGTTGTACAGGCAGGTTTAAGAGCAATGGCTGCTCATAAAGAATTCAGATTCAAGAAGCAAACAAAGGCTGCTACAACTATTCAGGTTTGTCAATATCACTTTTATGTGAAATATACAGTTTCATCTTATCTTAAATGTGTCGAGTTACCTTTGTTTTTCTTTTACATTGATTGGTGTTATTAATTTTGCAGGCTCAGTGGCGTTGTCATAGGGCAACATCTTACTACAAGAAGCTTAAGAAAGGAGTGATCCTGTCGCAGTCACGATGGAGAGGCAGGCTTGCAAAGAAAGAACTTCGAAAGCTCAAAATGGTATATGAGTCTTACTTTCTTTCATGTCTTTGGCTATAAGATAAGATGTCTTTTTTTTTAGGCTTCGAGGGAAACAGGCGCACTGAAAGAGGCAAAGGATATACTTGAAAAGAAAGTTGAAGAACTCACATACCGTGTGCAGTTGGAGAAACGTTTAAGGGTAAATATTTTTAAGTAGGGTGATGAAATTAAAAGAGAAGATATATTGGGAATTTTTCAAATTGTTTTTTTTGTTTTTGTTTTTGCAGGTCGACCTGGAAGAAGAAAAGACTCAAGAGATAACTAAACTGCAGAGTTCAATGGAGGAAATGAAGAAGAAAGTGGAGGAAACAAATGTGATGCTTGTTAAAGAACGTGAAGCTGCAAAGAAAGCCATAGAAGAAGCGCCTCCTGTTGTAACAGAAACACAAGTGGTTGTTGAAGATACCCAAAAGATTGAGTCATTGACAGAACAAGTGGAAGGTCTAAAGGTATATATATACTAGCTTATTTAAAATCCCCTCCTTATAGGGATAAATAGTGAACCGTTTTTTGTGATCCAACAGACTAATCTTGAACAAGAGAAACAAAGGGCCGATGATGCAGCAAGGAAGTTTGATGAAGCTCAAGAGTCTAGTGAAGAAAGAAAGAATAAGTTGGAAGAAACAGAGAAAAAAGTTCAGCTTCTACAAGAAAACATCACAAGGTAAAGATGATAATATCCTTATCTTCTTCTCTTAGTAAATAGTAAGACCTCTATATAAGAAGGTCCCATATATTCTTATGATTTTCTGCACTGAAAGTGGTAATTAAAAAATATATATATGATCAGGCTGGAGGAAAAATGCAACAATTTGGAATCAGAGAATAAAGTGTTAAGACAACAAGCTGTGTCCATTGCACCAAATAAGCTTCTCTCTGGCCGGTCCAGGTCTATTTTACAGGTAAGGCTAGTAGTAAACTACATGACTCCATTCATCTTTTATTTTTCTGTCTTAAGTTAATAATGGCTTCCCAACTTTTCATCAAATTAAACACACAGAGAGGTTCAGCCAGCGGTCATTTATCAGTGGATGCAAGGCCAAGTTTGGTAAGTAACATCACTTTAAAGTAATATTATCTGTTAACTTTGTCTTAATATTCTTCAATTTTTGAAACAGGATCTGCATAGCCATTCAATAAACCATAGAGATATAGCTGAAGTGGAGGATAAGCCACAGAAATCATTAAACGAGAAGCAACAAGAAAACCAAGAGCTACTTATCCGTTGCATTGTTCAACACTTAGGTTTCCAAGGGAACCGACCCATCACAGCATGTATCATTTACAAATGTTTATTACAATGGAGGTCATTTGAAGTTGAAAGAACCAGTGTCTTTGATCGGATTATTCAAACTATTGGACAGGCTATTGAGGTTTGTTTTGAGGCTACCTTAACTATTTTTTGTTATGCATCAAGTGATTGCAATTTTTTTTAATTTTTAATCTGTTTTCAGACGCAAGATAACAATGATATATTAGCATATTGGTTGTCCAATGCCTCAACATTGCTTTTACTCCTCCAACGCACGCTTAAAGCTAGTGGTGCAGCAGGGATGGCTCCACAACGCCGTCGCTCATCTTCAGCCACTCTCTTTGGGAGAATGACTCAGGTGTGTGATGTTGCTTACTTAAAACATTTTACTACTAACACATAAGACTGCATCACAAGTTTGTCAATGTTATAATCATATTCTCTAGAGCTTCCGTGGTGCACCTCAAGGTGTGAATCTTAGCATGATAAACGGTGGAGTTGATACCTTAAGGCAAGTAGAGGCTAAGTACCCGGCTCTACTCTTCAAGCAGCAGCTAACAGCTTATGTTGAAAAGATATATGGAATGATTCGTGATAACTTGAAGAAAGAGATTTCTCCTCTCCTTGGATTATGCATTCAGGTATGTGTATATATATATATATATAGACATTGGTTAAGAATACAAACGCATTAAAGCATTTTTTTATGTTGATTTTAGGCACCAAGAACATCAAGAGCAAGTTTAGTGAAAGGAGCATCTCGTTCTGTTGGCAATTCTGAAGCTCAACAAGCATTGATTGCGCATTGGCAAGGAATAGTAAAGAGCCTTACAAACTTCCTCAATACTCTCAAATCAAACCATGTAAGTGTCTTAGATAATTCTAGTCATGCTGATGAGATAGATTACAAAACTTTCATTAACTTAACTTTTTTTTGTTTCATATATATATATAGGTTCCTCCTTTCTTGGTCCGGAAGGTGTTCACGCAAATATTCTCATTCATTAATGTTCAACTGTTCAACAGGTTATTACCATTTTACCCTCATATTACATTTTGTTCTCAAAAAAAAATTGTATTAATAATATTTGCATTCTCATATGGACGTGACAGCCTTTTGTTAAGACGGGAATGTTGTTCATTTAGTAATGGGGAGTACGTAAAAGCAGGTTTGGCTGAATTAGAGCATTGGTGTTACAAAGCAACTGATGAGGTAATTAAACACAAGTGATCTGATAGTTTCTCACTCTTTAACTTCAAATACTTACCTAAGACAAAAAAAAAAACGCCATTGCAGTACGCAGGTTCTTCTTGGGATGAGCTTAAGCATATCAGACAAGCCATTGGGTTTCTGGTACATTTCATGATAAATGTTGTAAACCTGATGAGAGTAGTCAAAACATTCTTCACATTGTTTTATAAATAAAAAAAATGCAGGTGATACATCAAAAACCTCAAAAAACATTGGATGAGATAAGTCATGATCTGTGCCCGGTACGTGGATTTTTGAACTGTTTGATATTAGAAAGTAAAAGTGTTCTGATCAAAACCTGGTTGAAAATGCAGGTACTCAGCATACAGCAGCTATACCGAATAAGTACCATGTACTGGGACGATAAGTACGGAACTCATAGCGTATCGCCAGACGTAAGCTTTGTGGGGGTTTTGTATAATAATCTATTCTTATATATGATAACTAATCTAGTAATTATTTTATTTTTGTGTGTATAATAAATATAGGTGATAGCAAATATGAGGGTGCTAATGACAGAAGATTCAAACAATGCTGTTAGCAACTCTTTTTTATTGGATGATGATTCCAGGTACTCTTCTCTTGAACTCATTGACTCCATTTCAATTTCTTTTTTTCTTAATACATATTGTGTTTCTTGGCAGCATTCCATTCTCTGTTGATGATCTGTCAAAATCAATGGAGAGGATTGAGATTGGAGATGTAGAACCACCACCTCTCATCCGAGAGAACTCTGGGTTTAGCTTTCTCTTGCCATGTTCTGGCTAAATAAGTGCTTGTTGGTTTTCTAGAGAGATAAAATAAGATGAGACTGTATTCCATTTCCTATACACGTAGAGGCCCAACTACAAAGCTAGAATAGTTCAATAAGTTTGCATCACCATTTCTTAATAATTTGTGATATTTCTTCTCTTTCGTTTTGAAACTTTTGAATAGATGTGTCAATGAGTTAACGTTTGATGATTCGAGGAATTGGAAATTTTTGAAGCAGGTCCGATATTGTGCTAAAAGAAGATATTATCTGTTAATTTTCTGATTTTATAATTCGCAATGACTATGTAATCATTGCCTTAATCGCATTAGCGGTTGCAATTACGATTATATATTTTGTTTTCCTTCCTAAACTCCCACAATACGAAGTCAGCAGTTTACGAGTTAGCAACCTTGGTATCAACCTAGACCTCTCTCTTTCGGCCTTGTTCAAAGTCGAGATCATAGCTCGTAATCCCAACAAAAAAATTGGGATATATTACGAGAAAGGAGGGCGTCTCCAAGTGTGGTATACCAAGACAAAGCTCTGTGAAGGTCCTATACCAAAGTTTTACCAAGGACATAGAAATGTAACTAGACTGAATGTGGATCTAACGGGAAGAGTAGAGTTCGGGAACACTGTTCTGTCGGCATTGCAGCAGCAGCAACAGACAGGACGTGTCCCGTTAGATCTCAAAGTGGATGCTCCTGTTTCCGTCAAACTGGGGAAATTGAAGCTGAAGAAGGTTCGAATATTGGGGAACTGCAAGCTTGTTGTTGATAGTTTATCAACAAATAATAGAATTAATATCAAAGCCAGTGACTGCAAGTTTAGGCTTAAACTTTAAGTTGTTCCTTTCTTGGGTGTATCCATCATTTTCTAATGCATTAAAGTTTTCTGAATTTCTTGTTTAAGACTATAAAAACATCTCCATCTATGAAATCTTTTTCAAACAAAAATAATTATATTTATAATAGGAAAATGTGATCGAAAAATAGATACTCCTCTCGGAGTAAAAATTTGGGGAGTGCGATCACATCACAAGATTCACAACAATGATATTTGGTGACAAATCATAGAAAAAGACTGTTACATTTTACGATTCCTTGTAAACCTGTTATATTTGTTCGAGTTTTTATATACATACAACGAAAGAACTTGATAATTTTGAATAGTTAACTATGTTTTGGAGAATTTAGACATCTTTTAAGAAGCTCTAAAATATTTTAAATAAATATTTTTTAAGTTTTAGTTACAAAAATTAAGGGTACTTAATCCAATAAACACAAACCAATTAAAATTGAATCAAACTGAAATAGAGAAAATTGTTTAGATTAAGTAATGACGTTTAAACCAAATGAATATTATTTTTAAAAATGCATAGTAAATGAGTATGTTTCGATACATAAACTAATTAAACTGAATAAACAAATAAATTGATTAATTAAAATATAATGATATAATTATATGTAAGTCATATAGTATAATTGATAATATATATACATATTTTATTTATTAATATAATCTAGAAGTTAATTTGAATAATTCGTTTTTAAATAAACTTAAATTTACATATATTTGTGCCAAAAAAAAACTGAAATATATATAATTTTAATATGGTAACTAATATTTATGAACAACTATAAAAAAAAAACAGAATTAAAATTTGGATATCTGTATTTTTTTTAGTTCGAATAGTAATAAATCGAATTAAAATTTACAGATATTTCGTCTGAACCGTAGATCCAATAACATGGGATACAAATTTGTTTTGACCAGACATAAGTCCAGCAAAACATTTTACTTGAACAATAACCCGTTCAGTCTCCAGATTCGAGGTAACTTATCCAAGTAAAAATAATGTGAGGAAATTACAATGTAGTTACATTAATATCGAACTCAAATTATAAAAACAACTGAACAGAAAATCAAAGCTTAAACAAATCATAGTTTCTCATCATAAAATGCAAGATTATTATTATTATTATTAGTACTAAAATCACAACCCTCACATGGCTTTTCCCGATTCGTGACGAACAGCTTTCATAATCAACCCATCGCTATGCACTACCATTATCACCGGCGAGTTTCCGAATGCCCTCGCCATCGCCGTCAATATCTCAGAGATCAATTCCCTGAATTTCTCCGGAACCAGATTCTCGCCGAACCTCTCGAAAATCGCCGTGTAAACGCTATCGGTCTCTTCTCCCGACGCCACTTCCGATTCCACCGCTACCACACGGTTGAGGCCTTTACGGAGCTCCGACGGCGATAACGTTCCGTCTCCGTCTAGATCTAGGATCTTGAAATAGTCGTCGGTGAGGGATTTGAAGGATTTTTTGTCGGAGATTAATCCCATAAGAGTCTGGCTTGTGAATACCGTTTCGATCATTGATCTGAATCTGAAAATTTTCCCTTGTTTGCAAGTTTCTTTTTCTTTTCTCTTCTCTTCCTTTCTTTATTGTTCGCAACACATACATAGGAATTCAGTAGCTTAGAGCATGATTAACCATGGATTCTTAAGTGAGGTTCTTAGCGTAATTTAAGAACCGATTCTTAACTTTAACAAAGAAAAAGTTAAGAATCGGTTCTTAAATAAGAGATTTAAGAACCGGTTCTTAACTTTTTCTTTGTTAAAGTTAAGAATCAGTTCTTAAATTACGCTAAGAACCTCACTTAAGAACCCGAGGTTAATCATGGTCTTAATAAATGGCTTGCATGTTTTGCTTTTCTCATGAGAATATTAAAAGGTATCTCATTTCGTACATTTTTGCTTTTTTTTTTATCTTTACCTATTATTTTTTGAGAAATATCCTAAGATAAATTTAAAAAAGGTTTTGTAACAAATATAGTTTTGAAAGAATAAAATGACTAAAATATTTGTGCATATCTCATCAACTATTTATTGCATATTTATATTTTTTATTCTTTTATGAATATTCAACAAATTCATCCTTACTAAAAAGTTCAAATTACTTCTTAAATAATCATTTTTATAATAATATAGAGGTATTTCATGCTTCACTCAGAGAATTTGTTTTCGTTAAATATTATGATTATTATTTTTTATTTGAAGACTTTGATTATATATTAATATAAATCATTTTTTATGTTTTTCTCTTTAATTTTTATCACTATTTTAATCTTCATTCTCAGTCTTGTTATGGTTGACAATTTTTTAAATATATTTGTTGATATAGTTATAATGGAGCTATCTTCTATTTTATTTTGGTGGCATAACATTTTTAATCTGTTGATTTTATTTAGATCAGCAGTTTCATTTCTGCATTTATATATATTTTAAGTAGTTTTATATTAGTCTCTCATTCAGATGTGCAAATATATACTCTTTATTTTCAAATCAAAATTAGGTTTATGCATCAGGATATTTTTGGAATTCATGATGAGACTTTTTTTTAAAAAAGAATTACACATTTATTGGGATAAAACTCAAAAAAGAATTCGTTTTTGACAACAAATAACCAACAATTTTTTTTTGTAGTTCGTGTGAGAAGCGTCAAAATAACACTTAATTAAAAAAGGTGTAAGAAAACTCTGTCAAAACGTACATTATACATTTGCCTTCAGCAAGAAATTTTAGAGAATAAATGACAAGTGCAAATATGGGAGAGAAGATGCAGCCTCTAACAAGACTAGAAAACGACAGTGCAGCAAATCAAAGAAACTCGATTATCGACAGAGAGACGAAATCTAATCTCATTCATTTGAGCCTCGATGACTTGGTTGTGTCTTAGGCTGATAAATCACTTTCTTTCCATTCATCTCACCATACCCAACTCCTTCCCTATAGTATCCACCGCTGAAGTTCCCACCTTGCGGTGTACCAATCCATTGTGTTGGCGGTGATGGCAATGGGTTGATATTTGCATTAGCAGCTTCTGTATAGCTTGAATACAATTGTTGTTTGCTTCTGCCGTTATCTTCTATTGATAAACCAGCTCTGATTCCACCACGGTTCTGTTGTTTTACTGCTATCTTGGAGTTGTTGTAGTTCCGGTTATAGTCTGGTGATCCATTTAATGGACCAGGATATCTCGGACCGTTGCTGTACATTCCTTGAGAACTATTGTTATAGTTTCCGTAATTGTAGTAGCTCGAGTCATCGCCATATGCTTTCCTGTAAGAAGAGGAACCTGCTGCTCTTGGTCCACCGTAATGATAATTACCCGGTATATTTCGGTTGTATGAGTTTGGGTCAATTAATCCTGAAGCCGAACCAGGGGAAGATTTCATATTAAGGGTGTTTTTGATCAGACGATGAGCTGCTTCTCCCAGTGTATGTCCGGCTATAGCACCAGCCACTTGTGGTCTGCACCAATAAAATATTATTGTAAGGTTTTCTTTAAATATGATATTCAAGATATTAGTCAGTAAAACCCCCTCCTACCTATCTCGGGCTTGTCGGCGTCGGTTGCTATTGTCTTCGTGCCATAAAACAGGAAATGGCTTTATATCTGCCGGCGTCAAGATCTGCAAATTTAAACTTCCACAATGAATATATATATCCACTTGTTTTGCAATGAATATTCAGTAGATAGATAAATAGATTGGTGAGAGCGAAGAAAAAAAAAGACTGTTAACATTGACATTCGAGATAACAAGTCTAGTAAAATTCTTCAAAACACTGAATCAAATCATAATTTCCCATTTCTTTAAATGCAGTGATGAACTAAACTGTTCATGAACTAAACTGTTCATGAACTACTCTCCTTTGGTGCAACATACCTTGTCCGGAATGATAGCTCCTCTTGGTGGTTCTGGGATATGAGAGTGTTTGGCAGGGTTCAAGTATGTAACATTTCTGAAAGATTTTTAAGAGAAAAAAACTGAGTAAATCATAATTGTACTTAACCGTAACTTGCCAAGTACAGGAAACGTACAAGGCTCGGTTCTGCTCAATGCATGGGAAGCCATTGACAGGGGAAACAACTTTAGTTTTGAAACCGTTCCTTTCACTAAACCACAGAAAACCGTTCATCCCTTGGCTGCAAAAAAACAAAAAAAAAAACAATCCAGGATAAGAACACATAGCTTCTAGATTATTAAATTAGCCAATCAAAGCTAACCTAGCATTCGGGTCAATCATCCATGGAAGACATTCATTTGGTGGCAACTGGTGGTAGAAATGGTAGTACTGCATAACCCACTGGCCCAGTGGATGAGTGGGGTGTACGTATAACAAATCAAGCATCACGCTGTTGCGTTGCCGTTCTTCCACCTACGAGATTGATTCCCATATTGAATACTTAAATATAAGTAATCATTTTAAATTCTAGTTACCACAAGACACTGACATTAAAACTGATGGCTAGAGCAATCTAAGCTGTAAAGCTACTTAATAGCTATCAAAAACCATCCTGAAAGTCCAAGAAATTTCTCTCATTAAAAATATAGTTTCATTGAAGAGTATGTAGGTTTGACCAAACGATATGCATATGTATTTCGAGCGAAGAATCAGTTCAAACCGTTAGCGTTTCTTCAAGCTTCCTTGTAGAAGCTAACAGTAACCTCTCCTCAATGAAAGGAAGTTTCGCAATACCCTGGATCACAGCAAGTGCGAAACACACAACATCAAAATCTAAGAACACAATAAACAGTCTCATCGTGATAATATTATCACTGTATCCAAAGAATACAGACAACCATGAACCTGCCAAGAGAAGCGCTTTCCATTCATGTCAATCTCAAAATCTGTAAATAAAATGATCGCTAATGAGTATCCACTATTGAGCAAGAATATATTGCACAACAAGTCAACAACCATGGAAATAGATTCAGCATCAACAATTACCAGAAGGGTAAAATTTCAGGATCGGAGATGAGGGATCAGTCATCAACTTCCGGTATTCCCCAGGCAGAGCATTTGAGCTGCATAAACCAAGAAACACAATACATATCACTGCTGGCGCCAAAAATAATAGTAGTTAAGGTTCCACAAAGAAAGGAAAGAACCTTGCAGCTGGCAGGGTTCCCATTAATTGATCAAAAGGTTTAAAGGGCTCTCCAATGAAAAATGTGATTTCCAGATCAGATAGATTCTTAAGATCTGAAGCAAATGGGGCATAATGGTATGGGTAAAACCTGAAACAATTAGAAGAAAGGGTCAGACTTACATTGAAATTTGCAACTTAGTATTAACATCAAGGTCTTTCTCGAGAAGAGACCATCAGACTACTATAAATAAACATTGCAGTATATGTTAAAATGTGTGGCTCTACACTTTTTTGTAAAATTAGACTGACCATTGCCAAGAGCATACACCTTGGTAGTAGTACCGGCAAACCCAGCACAAACCTTCAACATATTTTAATACCTACAAGGGAAAAGTAGGTCAGTAGACTAGATGACAGTTTCATGTTCATCTAGAACTGTCTCAGGAGCCATTTCAAGAAAGCAGTTCAAATCTCGCTACAAACCTCCTTAAAAGATAAAAGAGCTGTGTAGTGCTAAATTTGAAAGTCAAAAATCGTCGGGATGAGAAACTTAATGGAATGTCAAGAGTTCTAAATGCGAACCAAAACATATTTAGCACATGACTGACGAAACATTTAGTCCATCTTATACGTATAATAACAAATCATCAGAAGGGTGGCAGACAATTCGATTGACATAAACTCACCACGTCTTGTTTGATTTGCTCAGTTTCCTCTGGATTGGTCGTACTAAATTTCTCAGCATAATACCTCTCCTTGTAGCCGGGCTCTCCCAGCTTAATCTACACAAAAGAAAGAGCAATTTGAGGCGTATCTCCTAAATAACCCCCCCCCCCCCCCCCCCAGTAAATAAGATAAGAATCTCTCCAGCTCACAGGCTCATATTGAGAGAACGTTGGAACAATCTTACCTTATCATCTATCGGTTCAGGTGGTATTTCAGATGGGTCTCTTCTTGATCTTTGTTTCATTTCTTCATTGTTTTCCATTGACTGATACCGACATTAGCACACCGTTAGCCACAACTTATGCAGTTTGAACATAACGGAAGAACACAATACAAACCCATTGATTAGAAAGGGAGCTAGTTATTGCCTAATAAAGATAACCATTTACTCAAAAGCTAGAGAGGATTGGATTAGCCCTATTATATAACCCAATAAAATCGCATCAGAGGTCACCACAGAGAAACAGCGCAACAGTGTATAATGTTGAAAATAGAAAGGGATCCCGAGTAGGGTAGAGAGGCCCAAGGTGGCGGTCAGTACCGAACGCATGTTGGTTCCAACTTTGCTTAGGCATGTGACCAGTTATTAGGGCCTTCTAAGGGTATGAGCAGCCTACTTTTCTAAACCTTTCAACAGGTTGCATAAGAGGAAATATGGAATTGTTAAGAATACCTGTTTTATCCGCGTCCTTTTCTGAAATATTTTATCTTCATTTGCCGCGACAGCTTGAATGAAATGTTCTACCCTATCTAGTAAAGCCTATAAAAGAGAAAACTGTCAATAATGGATTATAAAAAAGACACAGTTTTATAGAAATAATGCAGTTCGGGTTTTCATAAGTAATCATCTAGGCAGACAAAGCAATTCAAAATTGTTACACAAAGATAACCGACCATTCTCTACACTCTACAGCTCATACAAAATAGGGCACTGAAGAACGAAAAGCGAGAATGATGTGTGGGGGAAGGTAAAGAAACCCAATAGCGTACCTCACCAGAATCAGTTAGATAGCCTCCCATAGCTGTAAATTCCTTTCTGTAAACATGCATCAGCAAGTTTATAGCCCCCTGAAGTCGCAAAGAAACATTAAGACCAAAAAAAATTAAGCTAAAGACTATTTTGTAAAATGCCTCGACGGCATTTAAGTGCATGAAACATGATACTGATTCTCCGTCCGGCTAATATTACAATCAGCACAACAATCGTGTGATGTATAACCACCAATGTATCAAGAAATGAAAAGATTCCATAACATGCATACCTCTCGAATTTCTAATGTAGGCATATGAGGCAGGAAATCATTGCCAACAAAGAAGCAAAGGAATACAAAGTCATCTATAATTCTCTCAAAGTTGATGGTGAAAGGGGGATCTGGGATGGCCAATTCAAATTGCAGATATTCTCGCAGCACCCAGATGTTCAGGAACTATAAAAACAAAACATCAGACGGATATGAAAAAGCTCCAAAAGTTTTTAAAATGGCATGATTTTTAAATGCAGTAAGATATTTTGAGCATAACAAAGCAAACTACTTAAACCTGATATTTTTTCTTGTGGATTGGAATATCAGATGCAGCATTTGGGCTACCTGAATTTCCAGGGCAATCTGCAGCAAAATGACCAGTTTGTCCACAAACAAAACATTTCTCTTGTTGGCCAGGGTAAGTGATAACCTGGAGTGAGAATGATGAGCCGTCATTTTATTGAAAGAGTATCAAATACAGCTCAAAGGGGTGGAGAACAGCTACCTCTCTTAAGATTGAAAAGTGAACTTCATGTGTGGCTAGAGATAGCATTATCAAATCTGCATCCTGATAGAGTTCTTGGCAATAAGCAATTTGTTGGAAGAAGCACCAATATCTTACCAAGAAAAATGGAAATAAAACAACTACGCTGTGGGTTGATACTAACCAGACCGTATAGACAATGCCGCGTATTTGGATCAAAACCAGGAAGATTACGTTGTAGACGAATGTATGACATAATCTTGTGTTCTCCTTCCCCCGGAACATTTGAATCAGAGAGAATTACCTACAAATAATAATCCAATGAAAACTTAGGGAGAAAAATTAACTTGAAAACCATAAGTAAAGGGACAATGCTAAGCAAAAAAAAAAAGAAGTGCGATTGAACAGACAGGAAATAATGGCTAAGTTAGATGAACGGTATCAGACCTTAACAAATCTCCAACCAGGGTTATGATTTAGCCTAGATTGTATGTAATACTGAAGAGCTACTGAGAGTACAGCCATAAAGGGGGTCCCAGGAGTAATGACATTTGAATCTGAGGTTTCTGCTTTCTCTTTAGCAGACAAGATTTGGCCCCCAAGCTCAAAATCTTGTCTCAACATCTCTTCCTCGGCTTCCTATTCAACCAGATAGAGTATCAACAATAATGACCAGGAGTAATGTAAAAGAGAGAGAGAAAGAGACGATACAGCCTCTGCTGCGTCCTTTGCAGCCCTGAATCGTCGAGAACGCTGCTGATTCATCTTTGCTCTTGGTGCAACTCCATCTGCAACACCATACTTAAATCAGGACCCATCTCTCACACAGTGAAAGAGAGAGAGAAGAAGAAGGAAGTAAAGATCACCTATAGCCAAATAAAGAAGCTTCCTGGGACGCACTAAAGTAAATAGATGGTCAATGTACTCAAACATCGATTTGAATACATCACCGTATGTGGCAGGTGCAGGCTGCAATTAGTTAAAAAAAATATGTGATTTAACTAAAAAAACTAACAGCATCATTGCATCCAATTTCCAAACTACTATATCCAATTCAATTATACTTCACTTTTGGTTGAATACTAAACAACTGGAAAATACTCAGTGAATTCATTTCTCATACAACAAATCCATGAGAAGCTGAAGACTTTACCTTTCCTTCAGGATGGAAACAAGGATGGATGATACCGTTCATGTCGAGGTACAAATTATCAAATTCGAATCCGTTAGGGTTAGGTCTGGTGATATCTACCGGAATTAGGTCACCGAGACCCGATTCTTCCTCAACGACGTCGCTTATAGACTTGGGGTATCGGTCGGCGAGCCATCTGTAGAACGCTGGAACTCCCATGGCGATGAGATTTGCGAGAGAGAGAGAGATCCGAGTGATGCTTGCTCGCGATCAGTTTGTGGGGCTTAAGGATTCTGACTTTTTTCCTTTTTCTTTTAGTAGCTAGTAAGCATCTCGGTTCGCTTTGGGCTTTGTTGGTTGCGGCTAGGGATATTTAATTTTGCGAGACTTCAACAGGCCGGCTTTATTTTTACCCGTGAACGGGTTTAACTGTGTAACTTCTCTTTCTTGTTCACTCCGTAAAAAAAAATTCTATCACCAGACCAAATTTTGATGAAACGAGTCAATTCTACAAAGAGTATCATTATTGTCTAATCTATATGAGAAAAAATAAATCATTTAATCATTGTCTCACTAGTGAATCTGCTCAATCACTTCAGCTCCTAAGAGGTTAGAAATGTAAATCAGGCTCACGTCCTCGAAATCTTCATATAATCTCTAAAACACATTAATCGCCAATTTGAATGCTGACCAATACATCGAATTCGCAGTCATGTTCACTAGGTCCGAGATGTTCACTCGAACCGGATCGAGGTTATCTTCATGTATTTCATGCATTAAACAGTCCAAAGTAAACTTTTTATCTCATCATGTATAGTTGAGAGGCTTCTGTCACACACGCATAATCTGAAAAATTCAGTATCCATTTGATCCTTAGGACTCCACCTTAAGCCACTAACACTGTCATTATCGATCAAGAAACATCAATTTGACACGTAAGGATTCGAGGTATCCAAGAGAACATTGTCTTAACTTTTGTAATAAGAGATTCCTCATGATCCTCGTTCACTTCCTCTTTCTAGTTAGCATTTCTCTAGCATTCTAGCATTCTATCTCTACCAACAAATCTATGGGAATGTATTGAATTGTGGCTTTAGTGGAACCGTCTCTTTCTTTTTCTAAAACCAAAAATTCATGGTTTGATATATAAATGTTCACTCCAAAAGGGAAATATAGTCCGATAAAGCCAAAACCACCATGGCTGAGAAGCATTAAAAATGGTTAATATACTCCATTGGACCACCACATTTAGAACAACTCCTATCGATATTCAAGTATTTATAGGTGAACATTTCTACCGTTGCCACACAACCAGAAAAAAAACTTGTCATATAATTTTTTTATAGGATTTATATTTTATTGGATTTCTATTTTTTTTTTAAAAAAAAAATCTTCTTGTTTCTTTCGCTGGTAAAAATTATAGTTGTTTGCTCGGTTTAAAAGACGATGCATCACAATAAGTTTTGTATAATCTTTCCCCAAAAATACACAAAGTAATTTTTGTGCGTGAAGAATTATTCAAAAAATATTTACTTAAAAAATTTAACAAGAACGGTAATAAAACTTTACGGAATATTTTTCATAAAACACCACTAAACAGTTTTGACAAGTTTTACATAATATTTTTGTAAAATGAAGTTAAATAGTGTTGTATGAAATAAACTTCTGTAAAACTAACTTTGGTAAATACTTTAACACTGTCGGTGCATTCGTAATTTTTCTTTCCTGCATTTCATTTAGTAGAAAGCCCTTTAAAAAAAAGGTTTGCATTAGTCCAGGGAAGAATGGCTTGACCGGTCCTCTAGGTGGTAGATCATTCGTTGAGGCTTGCTTTGGTCTTGCTCCAATTTTTGTTCTTTTCGGTGATTCAACTTGTAAAAAGTTAGAACATTGCATATACAGGAAAACTACCATTTAAGGCATAGAGATAGAATAACATACTGAAAACCATTAAGAATTGTTAAAATGTGAACTTTTTGTGAGTGCAGTGAGCCTTTAAATTATCAAATACCTTCCAATTTGTGGATGAATATATAGTTGAGTTATGATTATTAGTTTTTGCTAGAACATGATGTCATTATTTACGTATCATATACATCTGAATGCAAACTGAACCACAAGTCCGACACAACCACCTGAACTTTTGAAGCTAAACTAGATGAATCTACAAATGCAATCGAGCCACTGCTTTATGTATTTACGAGATTACCCAGATTGAACCGCTTTTACCCATTGATTCCTGAGAGAAACTGCTATGGCTCGTGTGAGGGTTTTGCCAGATACTGACGCCATTCTTCAGGCATTCCCTTACTCGATCTCAGCATCCTTATAGCTGCATTTGTTAAGGGTATGGCAACAATGTCATAGTCTTTTGGTTCCTGCGGTTAAAACAACAAAAACCTTTTGAGCCAAACTGGTTAAGTTAAAGCCATTGCACTTTGAGAAATACCTTTGGAGTCTTGAGTAACTTCATGTGTGCTTCTTCTACTGTCTTCTGACCTTTCTTTGAGTTGCATCTAGAACATGCAGCCACCTATGTTAATGAACAAGTTAAATATATAATATTAATGTTATCTTTCAAAAAATTTCTGGCTAATTCAAATATCAATCACATACCAGATTTTGCCAAGTCCATTCACCACCTCGAGAAATAGGGATAACATGATCAATGGTCAAGTTTTCACGGGAAGAACAATATCTATTATATCCCAAATAACAAAAGTTCTGTCAATAAGAATACTCTGTTTAGTTTGTGGCTAAAATAGGAAATAATTACTCACTGACAAGTGTAGTCGTCTCGTAGTAAAATGTTTTTACGACTCAGTGAATTTTTCACTCTTCTTCTTTTAACAACCTGAAGCAGATGTGGAACCTGAAGCAAAACAAAAACTAAGCTTCAGAATGGTAAAAAAGAAAAGAAAAAAAGAGAGATTAAATTAGTTAACTCTAAATTCAAATTCTATATACCCTTAACACAGCAGGTATGTAGAATGAACCAGTAGGAGAATTAACAGTCTGATCATAATACTCCAGAACATCGGCCTAAAGAAGTAAGTATATAAAAAAAACTGAATGAAGGTTTCCAACACAATATATATATTATCAAAATGGGTCTACAGATTTTTTTGACTGACCTTATCCATGTATTCCAGACAGATTGCGCGCTTCCAGCAAACAACATTTACCGGTCTAGACAAGAAAAACGGATCCAAGTTAGACAAATACAATTGATTTTATTTTTGAACAAAAAAAAAAAAGATAAATACAATTGATTCAAACAACAAAATCTACACAATTCTACCAAATTCAAGACACAAAATGAGCACTTATTGAAAAAAGGATGACCAATTAGCCAAATCAAAAATGTCCCACTAAATAGTATTATTGTTAACACAAACGATGAATTACCACAAGTTCTATATACACAATACCAGTAATAATTGCTTTTATATAATTATTCTTGTTAACACGATCAAAGAATTGATTTATGTTCTTCAGTGATCAGTAAGAAAAAAGGTTATAATCCAGAAGAATCCAAACGAGAGGACCTGTATGAAATATCAAGAACCAAGCCTCTGAAGCAAGATAAATCATCTGACTCTAACTCATTATCATCTCCTTCAAAGTTCCAATCATCTGCGTCGTCTTCTTCTTCGCTGCTACCGAGATTCTTATCAAGATCCCTAGTTTTCTTTCTGTTTGAAGAAAACGAGAAAACTCTCGCACGAAACACGTCAAGCTTTAATCGGCTCCTGCGGACAGGAATCAACGGCGATCCAACGGTCATGTAGAGACCCTGACGAAATTGGTCTCTCGAATACTCACTGAATGATAATCCATCGTTGCTGCAGACAAGCCTCAATCTTACAGAGACATGTGCCATTGCTTTGATCGAAGAAACAGAGTTGGAACAAGTTAAAAGCTGATCGAAGTCTTGGAAGATATGTGAAAAAACATTTACAATTTGGACTCGAGAAGAGCCGTTAACCACAAACTGATTTCTATAAAAAAAAATATCCAACTTTGTAAAGGACGAGTTTACCCTCGTAACCACAAACTGATTTCTATTATAAATCGGTCAATGTTTTTTGAACCCGACCTGAACAATGAATCACACAACTTGTCAAATCACCAAGTTAATGGGTTAACCGCAGGCAATGAATCTAGAAGATCATCTTCATCGACAATTTATAGTAGGCTGATCTTTGCTGTTACTCCCTACCAAACAAATGTTTATACTCATCATACCACTCCACGAGTCTATTTATTGCTCATGATATGACCTCATGCTAGTAAGCAGGACGACACCATACTCGTAAGCAGGATGACACCATGTTCATGAAGCATATTAACAAGTCTACTATCGGATTCAACCATGCGCTCTCTAGACCAAATTACTCCAGCCAACTACAAAAACCACAAGCCTATAAAACCACACACTTATATAGGATATGTGCCACAAAGCCACACACCCTAATATGACCCCGGACCATGAGTTCATTCAGATCATTTGATCATCTCATGCTATGCTGTCAAGTGGTCCATGCCGTGACAGCCCGAGTAATCTCAAGAAGCGACGTCCTAAGCCACAAATAAACTTGATGTGAATGTATGATACAAATCATATGAAATGCACAAGTTATCTTTCGATTTTAAACATGAATTAGGATGATAATGTACAAACTGTTGGGGGTATTTAATTCTAGAAGAAAATTCCCCTGTCCAAAGCAAGATGTTGATCTTCTAGCTCTTGCTTTGCCCTTGGGTCGTGTTTTCCTACTACATTCATACCAAAAGGAGAAATTTCTAGATAAAGGGAGATTTTTCTGTATCTCATGATATGGAAGAAACTTGGATTTCGATCATGATTATCTATAATACGGACTCATGTTTCCGTATTGTTACGAAGAACTCTGCTTTATTTAATCATAGTGATTATAATGTTCTTATTGCTTTAAAATACTTTAAAATATATATTCAAATATTTAAATTATATATTCTAATATTTAAAATTAAATATTTAAAATAGCTAAACAATTTTTAAAACACCAAAATACTTGAAATATCTATTAATTTTCCATCCAAATATTCAAGGTAAACTAATTTTATGTTAAGTTTATGTATTTTAGCATATTTTATTCAAATTTATATGTTAGATATTATATTTGTTTTTAGATTTTGATTTTTTTAAAAATATATGAATTTTAATTTTTTAAAAATACTTTAAACGGGTTATTCAAATCCGAACATCCAAAGATCCAAACTAAACCTGAACCAGAATTTATAAATATTCAAATAAAATCTTAATAAACTCCTGAACCCGAATGGTACTGAATGGCCACCTAGGTGGGAGTTTTCAAATGTTACTAGATTGTGACCCGCCCTTTCTAAGGGCGGGTATAAATTTTGTTTTATTTTTTTTTTGAAAATTTAACTTTTATATTTGTGTTTTTGTCATAATTTTTATGTTTAATACTAATATAATTTAATATAATTTTTTGGTAACTATATTAAATATATGAAGTTGTATAACTATACATTTATGCCATATGCATTTCAGAAATTAGTTTAAACTTTATTCCTAAAGTTTGCAACATATTATATTTTTTGATAGTTACTTTATTATAACAGTTATAATTGCTCACATTTTATTATTAAACTTACGTAGATTTTTTATCAAATGTATAACCATTTATATAAATTATTCTGCAAAAAGTAGTTAAATCATGAATCTGACATTCACTAAAATAACCATAAATGTATAAGTTGATTTTCTGGGTTTTACTTGTTATATATCCTTTTGTTGTAAGTAGTTTTGAATCTCTTATGTGGTTTAAACACCTGTATTTGCAGATTCAATCAACTTTTGAAAATTAAAAAGAGTTTCTGAAACAACCATTTAAGGTTTGAGAAATCATGTGTTTGTGACGTTAAAAAAAGATAGAAAGGTAACTGAATATGTAAACTGTTATGCAGGAGAAAAAGTAACTGATTATATTATTGAAATATTGAACGTGGATAAAGGGGATATATTTAGATGGAGTTATAAAATATCATCTTTATTTTTAAGTAGGTTATGTGGGAAAAAAATAATTGGACATAACTTTTATCAATCGGTCAAAAATAAAAAATGATCATGTTTTAATAGAATAGATATTACAATTCTAGAGGCTCGGCCCAACTTTAAAATTAGTTATTACGAAGAGTCCAAATCAGGCCGAAGACTGGCCCTATATTCGCGAATGCGTCATTTCAGATTTCTAAACATCTCTCTAGAATCTTCTTGACTCTCAAAATCAGCTTTCGTCTCCGAAGGATCTCTTTGATTTTCAGTTTCCTGCACCGGAAAATTGCTGTGTGGTTGGTTGCTTTCATCGCGTACGTCTACTTCCTTGCTCTTGACTTGCAGGTTTCCTTTTATATTTCTAAGTTTCTTCTCTTGACTTGGATTTTAGGTCTTCGTTTGTTTCATTTCGTATTGTTGATTTTGAGTAGTTTTTCTAGATCTTTCTTCTGTGTTGCTAGCTTCCTTTTCGATTTTGATTTGACGGACGAAAGTTGGGAACTTTCCACAGTTCAGATACTTCATGGCCACTAATCAGTGCTCCAGTAGCAACAATGCTACGGTGGAAACGCCAGAATCAACGCTTGAGCTGAACATCAAGACGTTAGAGTCACAGACGTATACTTTCAAAGCTAACAAGAATGTGAGAAACCTATCTTCTTTATATGTTTACATTTTTTTTCCATTATAGTGTTGATTATATCTAATACTATTTGGGTTTGGCTTGTTTCAGGAAACAGTTTCTGTTTTCAAAGAGAAAATAGCTAGTGAGACTGGTGTTCCTGTTGCTCAGCAGAGGCTCATTTTCCGGGGAAGAGTTTTGAAAGATGATCACCCTCTCTCGGAGTATCGTATCCTACTTTTGGGGAACTTTTATTATAGTGCAGTTGTTGCATTTTGAGCGCAAATGCATATTTTCTTTGCATACCTGTTCTATGATGTATCCCTTGGGGATTTTGTTTGGGCATGCTCCTTTTATCGATAAGTGTTGGAAGTATTATTACCTAATACCTTCTGTTAGGGATCATTCTACGAAAGTGTGTTCATGAAAACGCCTTGTAATCTTGAAACAGATTTATACCCCTTTGCTTACCTTAGATTTAGTTTGTGTCGGTCTTTTCCTTCCATCACTTGATTACTTCAGTATAGTTAGACTTGACATCATCTTAGATTTGGAAAATGGGCATACTTTGCACTTGATTGTGAGGCAGCCAGCAGAATCAATGCCATCATCTGGTACGCCTTCAGAAGGAGCAACTGCTAATGATGGTAATTATATATATTCATATCCCCTTTTTGGTATGTTTGTTGAAAGCGCTGTCATCACAACATGTATTTGGTGTTTGATTAGCCGGAAATGGTACAAATGGTGGACCATCTCGGAGTCGTGGACACATCTCCCATAGCGTAGTCCTTGGGACTTTTAATTCCGCAGATCAGACTGAAGGCTTTGTTCCAGATATCAGCCGGGTAATCCTTAAGCATTTATAATACTAGGTGTATCTTGGGGAAGTATATTTGGTACTATGGGACTGTAAATTTGGGAAATACACTTTTACTTTTACTTAAGTTATTGAAGCAGTAAATGCTGGCCCGCTTTTGTTTTTGTGTTACTTAGGTTATTGGAGCAGTTCTAAATTCTTTTGGAGTTGGTGGGCAGAACCCTCCAAATAACAGTATCAATGTCACGCAGCCGTCTATGCCCGTGAGTTGCTTTCTCTTTACTTAAAATGTAGTTTAATGAGTGCCTTTTCTGCCATTTTCTTCTATTTTCTGCATTATTTAATCGTGTTATTGTGGGAAAGACTTCTGGGAAGTTTATTTACATTTATGACTATTGAGAATCAGGTGTTGTTACGATCCGGTGTGTTATGTTTCATTTGATGTGGTTAAATATTATCATCCACAATTTCATGTTTCTAAACTTAATGTTTCTTTTCCCCTAGTCCAATTTGTCTGGCCATTCTCCGCCTGGAAATACATCTGGTGGAACTTCTGCCACCGGTGGTCAAAGCCAAGCGGGGGAACAGTCACTACCTAGGCAAGCATTTACTAGTGCGACATTTCGAACATCTATACCTCATGTAGTTCAGATTCCTGTTACAGCAGCTACAGCAATTCCTATTCCTTCATTCCTGACGGTACTTAGTCATGTGGTAATTTGATCTCGAGTCTAGAGCTTTAATCTTGTTATGTGACGATCGAACTCTCTAACTATGCAGCCTATCCCGGATTCGCTAGACACTATCTTGGAGTTTATTAATCGGATGGAACAAGCATTATCACGAAACGGTATTGATCCGAATTTTACTGTTATGTTGAATAGAAACACATTAACAAGTTAATTGGATTTTCCTCCAGGCTATCAGCCAGATACCTCCTCTGCTACATCAGAAGGTCGGCCCAGGGAAGAGTTGCCTAGAAATAGACAAGGTCCATCAACGCCAGAAGCACTGGCTATTGTCCTGAGGAATTCACAGCATCTACTAAGTGGTCTAGCCGTCTCTTCGTTATCAGTAAACACCTTCTTGAGACAGCTTATTAATTGGTTCCAATCTTTCTCCGTAGATTAAATGCCATTGTTCTGGCTTTCATTATCGGGCATGGCATGTACTTATGTGCTGTTTGTAATTTGCAACAATATTGTTGTAGCATATTGCAGGACGTCTAGAGCAGGATGGATCCTCTTCAGATCCTGCTCTCAGGGCACAAATCCAATCAGAGGCAGTGCAGGTTGGTCTTGCTATGCAACATTTAGGGGCCCTCCTACTGGAGCTTGGGCGCACACTTCTGACATTGAGAATGGGACAGTCTCAGGTGCGTTTTGGGTCATTTCCTTTCACGATTGTTCCTCTTTTCTTGTTTTTCGGCTCACAAACAGTGTGATCCACAGGAATTATCCTATGTGAACGCTGGCCCTGCTGTATACATATCACCGTCCGGACCGAATCCTATTATGGTTCAGGTAGGCGTCTTATTTTCTAAACATTTTTTTATACTTTTAAGTACATTTTTTTTCCTGTTTGTTGCAGCCTTTTCCGAATCAAACCAGCCCACTTTTTACTGGTACGACTGGCTCATCAAATCCAGTAACCGGACAAGGTGGTTTAGGAATTCCCCCAAGGCACATTAACATTCACATACATGCTGGTGGGTGAAGTTCACATTTTTTCCATTGGATCTAGCTTCATAATTCTACTCCAACAACTATCATTCTTAATTCCAGGGTCGTCAGCTTCACCTACGATGTCGTCAGTTGGAAACCATCAAAGCAGTGGAGAGCAAGGAGAACATAATAGCAATACAAGTTCAGTACCGGTACTTCCAGTGAGAAACATCATTGCTGCTTCTGCTCCATCACATTTTACGGGTGAGAATGTGGCTGCTGAGAATCAGTCTGGTGTTTCTAGTGCTATGACTGAGCAGGCTACCAACACTGTGGCTACTTCCACACCGGAGGAAAGTAGCTCGTTGCCTGACTTACCATCTGAGAGGAGTAACTCGATTGTATGTCTTTCTGCAATTTGATTATTCTTTATTTCCTGTTCGCCACATCTCTGCCTATCACTAATCTACAGCTTTTCAACCAGGGTGAACGCGGTAAAGAACATTGTGAAGATTTAGGGCATCCAGAGGTAGATACTACCGGTGATGCCAAACTAACTAAGAAGGCTACTCCAGAAGTCGTGACGCCACTTGGATTGGGGCTCGGGGGTTTGGACCGTAAGGTAATGAACGAGTTGGAAAGTGATAGGTTGCTGTTGTTTTTTGTTGTCATTGCATCGCCTATCGACAAGAAATCTTGGTGGTTTTTGGTTCCAAATGCTTAAAGTCATTCTATGTTTTTGTTTGGTTAAAAGAAACGAAGCAAGCAGCCTAAGACATTAGGTAAGAATGAAGATGGTGGGACTTCTGGTTCGGTTGAAGGTGTGCAACAGAGCAGTGGGACCAGTAGTCAACAGCTTTTGCAATCTCTCTTTTCTGGTAGTTCACACTCCGATGAGATGGGTCTGATGAGCCGAGGGCGAGGTTCAGATAATCAGGTAGATGTCTCAAGTGCAATGTCTCAGGTGCTGGAGAGCCCTGTTTTGGATGGATTGCTAGCAGGGGTATCTCAACAAGCTGGTGTTGGTTCACCAAATATGCTGAGAAATATGTTGCAGCAGTTTACCCAGAACCCACAGATCATGAACACAGTCCAGCAAATTGCTCAACAGGTGGATGGTCAAGAGATAGAGAATATGATGTCAAGCGGAGCTCATAGCGAAGGAGGTGGCTTTGATCTCTCTAGAATGGTCCAGCAAATGATGCCTCTAGTCTCACGTGCTTTTAGCCAAGGAGGACCATCATTTGAACCGGCATTACAACAGGCTGATGATCATCAACCTTTACAGGTAACATATCTATTTAATCCGGCTATCTGTTTGAAGAATGTCAAGTGTCGGTTCAGATTAGGTTTACTAAAAAATAACACCATTCTTACCCAATCAATGTCTATTTTGGGGATTTTTAAGTTCCATTTTGATTGAATCAGTTCGGCTTATCCGGATTGAAAACTCAAGAAACAGCAATTGTCTCTTGATCTTATCCCTTGTAAATGTATTTTACTTTTGTCTACTTAGGCAAATGTTGAACCCATGATGCAAATGATTGAGCACTCTAATCCACCAGAAGATGTCTTCCGTGCAATGGTTGAAAATGCTGCGATGAGTCAAGAAGACCTTGCAGACATGCTCTGCAGTGATGAAGCTCTTGCTCATGTAAGCATTAAAAAGACTAGTTTACTTGTTATACCTTATATAAGATAAATTCCCCCCTTAACTATATTATTATTGGGGATTGCAGGAATATGCGGAGTTGCTAAGGCGTGACCTGGAAGGCCGGCTGCAAGATAATCATGGTCCATAAGCTACTTGGCAAAATTGGTTTCATATTTTTCAGTTGTTTAAAATTTTTCTGTTTGAAGATTCCCTGTTTACTTGCTAAGATCCCCCACTTTGTATGAAAAAATTAGGGGTTGGGATATCAACAGTAATTTATGTGGTCTCTGAAGGACCTATTCAATTTGATATTTCCATCGTTGAACAGTTTAACTGGGAATTTTGGTTCTGGTCGAGAGTTGTCTTAACTTTCTACACTGTCCATTATTCGAGATTTTTGATTAGCTCAAAGGTTGTCAATAAGGGTAAACCAAAACTGATGTTACATTTATAAATGGAGTTAGTTACGGAATTTCACCAAAAAGTGAAGTTTATAACGGTTTAAAAATATTTTATAATTTTTATTTAATTGGTTTTTGGGGAAATTATGCTGTTTCAACACATGGTTAACTTTCGTTTTTTTTGTCAACGTGTCAACCGTCGTTTAATAAACAACAAGGGTCCAACTGGAAATAATAGAAGTGAATAGAAAAAGAACGTAAAGAAATAAAATAGCAGGAATAAAAATGAATAATTGTTAAAAAATACATTATTTCTCAATTGTTCATTGTAAATAGTTATTTTTTTAGAAATGTTAAAAAATACATTATTCCTCAATTGTTCATTGATCACCATTCATACCCAAATATTTTAGATTAATGGAAAAAGCGTTGTTTTAATGTCATTTTCAACTTTTATACTCAACACTAAAGCAAACAAAAAATTTAGTTGAGCCATATTTGTTGTTTTTAGTACTTTTACAATTTTTTAAAATAAAAAGGTAAATAATATGGTGAGATACATAAATACAATCTTAGCTGGCGAAATTCCCGTGTCCTAAGCCCTAACAAAGGGAGTCAAGTGAAAACAAATTGATTACAAACTAACAAAGCTGAATTATTTGAGATTACTTTCCATAAACCAATAGTTCTATTCACAAATCATCGTACTTTTAAACCAAAATATTAGAATGCAACGGTTAAAACATATTTTTAAAAAAAACACTTGTCTGTAATCTCTATGTCAACATTTATCCAATTATCATTTATGAACAAGGCCTATAAACAAAAGTATAACCAACAAATAAATAAAACAAAATGAAAAAAGAAAAAAAAAGAAAACCGTTTTAGGGTGGTTATGGCGATCGAAGTGGCGATTGTCTTCTCCACTTAATTATTCGAAGTTTTGATCTGTTCAAGGCAAAACTTGTTGGTGTATACGCTCTAGACATCTTTATGATGATCTTGTTGGTGTTGTTATCGGTCATGGTTTTGGCTCTTTTCCAAAGACACATACAATGTGTTTTTTTTCTTTCTTTCTTGTAACCAAAGTTATGAAAAACCTTGGTTTGACAGTGATGATCATCAATCACATTCTGGGTATTCATGATTCCGGATCAGTTCAAATGTCATCAACGTCAATACATCATCGTTCGGTACATAGCAGGTTATTGGAATTTGATTATGTTGTTGGCGTGGGACAACTTTACGGCGGTTCTACTCTAACATGCTTCATATCCGTGATGGAAAAAGTCCATTGCGATGTAACGTCTCTTGCAACATTGTTTTTCCGTCGATGTAGATGGTGCATTGGTCGAAGAATTTGGGATCCAGGAAAATCACAAGACTGGTTGAAGAAGTTACATGATGAGATCAAGAGTAAAAGATCAACTTCACAAACAGATGAAGAATCTTTTAAAATCTATATTTCGATACAATATATTTGGTATCGAAATATAGATAAGTCTGAATTATCGTTGATACCATGGAAATCACTATGGAAAAAACGATATTACGGAAGAGAAGATGATTTCTCTTTGTTGTATGGCGATATTCTTACAATCGTTGAAAGTTGGCTATTTCGGTTTTTAGTTTTCACGGTTGAATCAATACATTGGATTCTAAACCGACGAATATATATAGCTCTAATCTGGAATAAGGTCAATGTAATACAACAAGAGAATTTGGTGTTTATGATGCGACGAAGATTTAAAGCTCGCAAGAATATCAATGGAGTTGATACTCTGTTGATAAAGAAGACCTCAGAAGAAAAATCAGAGTTTATTTCATATAATTTACTGANAAAAAAAAAAAAAAAAAAAAAAAAAAAAAAAAAAAAAAAAAAAAAAAAAAAAAAAAAAAAAAAAAAAAAAAAAAAAAAAAAAAAAAAAAAAAAAAAAAAAAAAAAAAAAAAAAAAAAAAAAAAGGTAAAATATATGGTGAGAAACATAATACAATCTTAGCTCGCCAAAACAAAAATTTCCTGGTGTCCTAAGCCCTAACAAAGGGAGTCAAGTGAAAACAAACTGATTACAAACTAACAAAGCTGAATTATTTGAGATTACTTTCCATAAACCAATAGTTCTATATATTCACAAATCATCGTACTTTTAAACCAAAATATTAGGATGCAAGGGTTAAAACATATTAAAGAAAGAAGAAAAAGAAACACTTGTCTGTAATCTCTATGTCAACATTTATCCAATTATCATATATGAACAAGGCCTATAAACAAAAGTATAACCAACAAATAAATAAAACAAAATGAAAAAAAAAAAGGTGATTCACGTTTAGACAATTCCTCACCGTGGACCCGACACTTCCTGTGATGCCACGTAAGATGCTGAGTGCCTAGAGCCGCCACTATTAGAGCTCTCTCTCCGGTGAAAACCCATATTGTCACTCCCCCCAATTTGCCCTTCAACCATAGAAGACTCCGCAAATCTCAACCCATAAAACCTCAAGAAGTTGAGAGACTCCATCCTCGGATTCCCCACCGGTATGCTCCCCTCGAACATACCAACAACCGCCGCCATTGTGGGCCTCAGAGCCGGTTCCTCGTGAACACAACACAAAGCTATCCGAACCAACTTCTCAACCTCTTGGTTCGTCACTCGACCCTCTAGCCTCGGGTCCGCTAGCTCCATGTAACTCCCTTGTTCATGCATATCCAAAGCGTACAATGGAAAATACACCAAACCAGAACTCGTAGTCGTTGTCGTGGAAGAGTTGTTTTGATGATTATCCTCCGTTGCGCTGTTGCTCCTAGACCGGAACAAGCAGTTCTTCCGACCACTCACTAGCTCTAACAACACCATCCCGTAGCTGTAAACGTCAGCTTTCTCGGAGATGGCAGTGTTTGTAATCCACTCGGGAGCTAAGTAGCCTCGAGTGCCTCTCATAGTGGTGAACAAACTCGACTCTTCTTGGCTTAAAAGCTTCGACAACCCGAAATCAGATATCTTCGGCTGGAAATGGTCGTGTAATAAAATGTTTTCGGGCTTCACGTCACAATGTATAATCTTTTGGTCACATCCACTATGGAGATAGGCCAGTCCACGAGCCGTTCCAAGCGCTATATCAAACCTTTCTTGCCATTCAAGCACAGGACCATTCCCTCCGAACAAAGTCTTTTCCAACGAACCATGGTTCATGTACTCATAGACTAACAGTAACTGCCTACCGCGGGCGCAGAAGCCTCGGAGTTTCACTAGATTCGCGTGTCGGATATTACCAATCACTGCTATCTCCGTGCAAAACTCTTGTCGACCGTGAAGACCATGGTTTGTGATTTTCTTGACAGCGACTAAGGTTTCGTCCTGGAGAGTTCCTTTGTAAACTGCACCGAACCCGCCTGATCCTATCTGCATTTTGAAATTCTCAGTTGCTTGTTCGAGCTCTTCGAATTCGAATTTTCGAGGTAAACCCGGGATATGGAAAGATCCTAAATCTCCTGATCCGAACGAGCCGAGTCTAGTTCCTTGCTTCTCACGGATGCTGCTGTATCGCATCACTGCACATCTCCTCCACCAGAGAACTCCCAGTGCGATCACAAGGAAGAAACCAGAGCATGGTAAAAGCACAGGCGCGATCAAAGGAAAACTACTTCCTCTGTTTCTATCTCCAGAAGGAGGTTGAGCATTCGTTTTTTTAACTGACAACTTCACGTATCCGATAAGGTCATGATTGTCTTTTGAACTCGACATAGACCCAAACGAATCCTTAACCAAATAACAAGACCGAGACGTGTTCTCGTAGAAAACACCGAGGCATGTACAATTCTTACTGCATAGATCATGACACGTCGATAACTCGATACCATGTTCCACAGGATCCGTGAATTTAGTAGAGAAGTAAGACAAACCATGACCTAGTTCGAAATAGTAACTTCCTTCGCAAGAAACAGGAAAGCTCAACGATTGGCTAACCGGAACACACGTCTTCTTTCCCGCATCTAACCGCATCGAATCCATACACGAACAGCTCTTGTTTTCCGAGTCGTTATCAAGATGACAAAGCCCGAGCTTACCGCAGACGAAAGGAACTTGACATGGATCCATAGGCCCAGAGAACTCCGTGACCATACTCTTTCCAGAGTATCTACTAACGATGAGTTTACCAGACGTATCCATCTTCGCTAGTCGAAAGTCAGAGGAAGGTGGTAACGGGACGCGGATTATCACCGTCGTCCCGTTCCTTCCCATCAAAGTCAATCCCGAAGTCGTGACCGTTAAAAACTCAACGGGAAAATTCGAATCGACGTTAGCTTGTGTATGCATCCTTAGCTTCCAATAGTTCTGTCCTTTCCACTTCATAAACCCACCGGTTTCAACGACAAGGAATCTATAATCTCCACTCGAGAGATTGTTCCGTGACTCAGATCCCGACAAGAACATCCCAACCGGGAGTCTTTGTCCAATCACGATCGTGTCTGTAGGAAAACTAAAGCTTTCCCAAAGTGAAGCGTTGGAATGATCGAGGAGAAGGAGGTTTCCCGAGTCAGTTAACCGAAGGGAGTAAACCGGGGAGGCTAAAACCGGCGTTGACCAAACCGGTATTTGGTCTGTGTCATCTTCGATAACGGAGATTCCTTGAGGGGAGAGATTCATTTTCCCTGAGCTTGAAACAGGAGAGTCACGATTTGAAGACCAGATTGTGGAATCGGAATCGACGTGGATGATTGAGAAGTAGAAAGCGGTAGAGGAGTCTTCTCCGGGACTGAATAAACCGGCTTTGAAGATGGAGTTACGGGAGAAGAGGAAAGCTCCATTGGAGCTGTCGATGAATCTGAGGTTAGAAGCAGTGAAATTTGGATAGACATATTCTGTGAAAGAGGCGCATGAGACCGAGACAAAGAGAAGATGGAGACAAAAGAACAACAACAAGAGAAACACGGATCTCATTGAAGACTTGTCTGTTTTTTTGTTGGGCTTTTATTATTTTTACATGAGAACTGGGATCATCATCGGAGATGAGTTCTTGTTTGAATCTCTTTTGTGTGTTTTCAAGAAATGGTGAGTTTGACCAGAACAGAACACAAAGTTGTCTCTTTCAGCAAAATTATTGGTGTTGCACCTTTATTTGACTAAAATCCATTTATTATTATGTTAGACTTTAGTTTATAACAAAAACAATGTCATCATTGACCTTTTCGCTCTGGTGAGTTGCTTTCAAATTTGTTGCTGTTTTGTATAATTTGTATGTATTCATCATTTTCAGAAATAAAACAAAAAGGAAAAACTCGAATATGTTTTTTACTAAAATGTTTTAAAGAAAAGAAACTCGAATATTGTATATACGTTCGTTCGCCGAACACCAAATCCATATTTGATTACTGAAAACCATAGTATTTAAAATAGCTCAAGAGTTACAGTAACGTGTTAGGCATAAACCTTGTAATAATTAATTTACATTCATATGTAGTGTTAATTAGGGATTAGTAGAGTAATATTCTATTTTTATTTTGGCATTGTATATATTTTTATCTATTTTTTCTTCTAGACAATTTTATTTTATTTATGCTCTTATATATTTTTGTTACACTATTTTATATTATTTTCGTTTGGACTATGCAACCATATATATTTTATTTGTATATCTGTATTATATTTATGATCAAGGATATTTTTTTGGAATTTATGACATAACCTCTTAAAATAATTATACAGTTATTTATATACAACAACCTAAGATCTCTTATTTGTATCTAAAGCAGCTTTTTGGTTTTATTCTTATGTATATTGTTTTATTTTATATTTTGTTAGGGTAATATAAAGTAGAGTTTTTCATGATATCACAGAAATCTGAAGTAAAATAGTAAAGCTAGAAGAATAAATCAAAAATAGTGTTTTATTAGTAAAAAAAACATGAGTATAATGTATTGGTTAGGAGACCCTAGTTCAAGCTATGTGATTATATTTTTATGATTTAGGAGTCTCTGTTATATGTATTTGTAGTTGAAATCTATGTTACATCTTTCTATATCCTAAAATATAGAAATATCTCAATTTTAATAGAAGTTTTTCATTTAACACGAATGCAAAAAAAAAAAAACGTAATCCAAAAGCCGAAAAATCGTTTAAACATAAGAAGAATCTTGACGTCCTACTCTAATCAAAAGAACTTGCTTCATAGATTAATTATGTTCAACAATTTGCACCATATCTGCCAATATTGTGCATATTGTTGTCAATAAATATGTGTAACGATATCATAGTTAGCTGGATCCAAAAAGGAACAGTCCAAAGATAATCTTCATCGACAATTGTAGTGGAAAGGTCGCAGCATCAGTACAGATTGTAGATCCTCTTCATTATCAAAATTTAAAAAAAGAACCGACCATTTCTCATATCATTTGCTGTTATCTTATTTTGTATTACCTAATGTGTAGGCATAAAACCAATACGTTTTTTAATGTTCTACCTTTTCGGATTATGTACTTTGTCAATTATAGACATTCTATATTCCTGAATCAAGTTATCATCCGTTTGATCCTACAGTTGATTCGGTTCATCATTCTCATCATCAATGATGATTCCTTTTTCCTTATAATCCCCCATTGATGAGCGTACGATAGATAGATAGATCGTAAAAAGATTCAAACATAACTCGTTTCTCAACGGTGCAATGAGATGATATACTATCATAGGGTTGATCCAAATTGAAAGGAGAAAACTGGTCCACACATAAGTTGGGCCAGAGCAAACATAGGTGTTCGAGAGAACCTGACCTTTTGATAACAATGTTTATCATGATCCTGGCACTGACCCTCAATTTTTCGACATTTTATATATGAGTTTAGACCCCAAATTATAAAAGAAAAAATTACAAATGTTTGGGTGCAATCGTACCAACACTAATATTTCAGATTCCATTAAAACTCTGCAGTTAAGTGTGTTTGGACGAGAGTAGTATTAAAATGGATGAACTCCTGAAATTTTTTCGTGTTGCACCGTTTTAAAAATTGACCAAAAAGAATTACAAATGTTTATGACCTCAAATTCAGATTCGGCCCTCGTTTTAGAACCAAAACACTATTTTTTTTTCCTTAATTCATTTCAGCTCATTTCTATTTTAAGTTATGTAGTGCAGTTTTATTATTATATGAAATCGAGTCTATAAAACAAAAGAATTTAGTGATATATGTGTAATATTTTATTTAAAAAAATAATGTTGTAAACGGTTGTGCCATTTCCACATAGAGAAGTCCAAGCTTTTTTATGATCGTTTGATTGGCGAAGAAAAGTAAGATTAAAAAAAAAAAAAAAGGCAAAGAGATGATGACAGAAAAGCAGATCTCTGACATCTCCCGACTGATTTAGATCCACTTCTGTGTGTTTCACACAATGAGATGACATGAACGAAGCAAAACTGGTTCGTTTCTTCCCCACCGATCCTCTCTGTCGAACCGGCCATGCGTCTTCAACCTCCTCTAATACGTTACGCCGCGATCTTATCCTTCCTCCAACCATTGTTATTGCTCGTTCTCTCCCAAACTAGCCCTTCCGTTACTCCAATCAACTGGGATCTCTACCACTCCAGGTTAATTGTTTTATTTTTCCTTCTTCTTCTAGTTAGGTTTTGTTTGTTCAACTGTTTCTGTTTCTGCTCCGTTAGAATAGATTTGGTTTTAGGTCATATGATTAAGGAATCAAGGGAACCATTGTGTCAGAGCTCCCGCTGGGACGAGTGACCGCTCGGACGAAACTAATATTACATGTTGTGGTTTCGTACCTGGGAGGATGAGGGCTTTGGTCCGAACCTCCCGGTAATTCAAAGAAAAAAGAATCAAGGCCCCTTTATTACTCAATCATCATCAAGAACATGAGATTTGCCCCTAAGCACAATATTAGTCAAAGACCTGTAACTTTGATCCCTTTATATACTAAGTAAATCTGCTTTTAGGTTTTTGGTTTTTGGGTTTCTGTTCACAGAATGTTTGTTTTGATCACACTCTTGTTCTGTATGTACACTGCAGTGATGATTTAGTGGAGCAAATACATTCTTTGGTACATCGGCATCCAGACAAGCTTTCGGTTAGTGACATTTTGAACCTATTTTGTGTTATTATGGTCTAAAAACAGACAATTTTGTTTCACAGATTGAGACGATTAAATCTGGAAACAAGGGGTACAATGCAAAGGTCAACGTGGTTACTTATTGTCGGGGTGGAAGACAGAGTGATGATGATAGATCAAACTTTAGAATCCTTCTTGTAAGTTCCACCCTCCCCTTTACATCTGTCAAAAATTTTTAGTCTTTCAAAATAGGTGATGAAGTTTCTTCATAATTTTGGGGTAATACCTGTTTTCGTGACAGATGATAATTTTTCTTCCAGACTTTTGGGCAGCATGGGAGAGAGCTTATCACCTCTGAGCTTGCCTTTCGGATTTTGTCCATTCTGAGTGAAGAACAGTTCTTACCAAACCATAACGGAGCAACCCTCAACAACACCCTCCTTCTAGACAAGCTAGTCATTAAGGTAAACCACAATCTCCACTTTTATCTCTGTTCAGTAACTGACTGTAATATATCTTTCTTTTGGAAAAGCTGGTTCCTATAGAAAACTATAATGGGCGTAAACGCGTTGAAGCTGGGGATCTTTGTGACCGCAGAAATGGTAATCATCTTTTGTCTCTTCGACATGAATGCTTTTGTTTAGAGTTTCATCTTTATTTTTTATATCTGTAAAACCACAGGAAGAGGAGTTGACTTGAACCGAAATTGGGGTGTTGACTGGGGCAAGAAAGAAAAAGTACTTTCTTCATTCTGTTTCCTTCAAGAATATCCTTTGTTAATGCGTGTTATGCAACAACTTTGGTTCTTTTTTTTCCAGGACTATGATCCATATGAAGAGAATCCTGGAACTGCTCCGTTTAGTGAGCCCGAGACTCAAATAATGCGGAAGCTAGCTATATCATTTGATCCTCACATATGGATAAACGTGCATTCTGGAATGGAGGTGGTGTTTTTCTCCTTTTGATTCATTAGTATAAATGATGGATGTCCACATTCTATATAACAAAAATCTCTTCTTAATCTGAGTCTAATTTCTCATATTTTCAGGCTCTATTTATGCCGTATGACCACAAAAACACAACCCCAGAAGGATTGCCTTCGCAAAAGATGAGGTCCTTACTTGAACAAGTGAATAAACTTCATTGCCAAAACCGATGCATGATTGGATCTGGCGGAGGCTCTGTTGGGTTTGTTCTCTTCTGATCAATATTGAGACTCATTATGATATCCCCATTCACGATGTATATTTGCTCGTTTTTGATCTTTTTCTTCTTCTTGACTCTAGGTACCTGGCTCATGGTACAGCTACAGATTATATCTATGATGTTGTAAGGGCACCAATGGCTTTCACCTTTGAGGTTTGTATGCCCAGAATATATCTCTGCTCTCGACACTTTCATGGAAACCTCTTTTATAACTGTTACTATCGCTATCAGATATATGGGGACAACCAGGCTTCTTCAAGAGATTGCTTTAAAATGTTCAACCCTGTTGATCTACCCGGTTTCAAGGTACTATTGTTTTCAATTTTAACATGTTGTTTATTCATTGATATAATTATATACCACAAAAAAGGGAAAACTAACAAATTTGTTACTCAGACACTTCTCAACGACTGGTCTGCTGCCTTCTTCACAATTTTCAAACTGGGACCGTTTCACTTAGACCAAAACAGTACTAAGGCTGCAGAAAAATGGGTGTCCATAGATGAGTATTTGGACGGTTATTTGGTGGAAAGGAAGAACAGATATGGGAAGAATATGGAAGTGATCGATGTTGGAATGCAGGAGATTAAAACATACTTCAGGCTCTTCTTGTTGTCCTCAGTACTTCTGATGTTCATGTTCTGTTCCAGAATTGCCAAGAGCAAGTATGGTAGAAACTCCATTCCTGTCATGCAATGAAAACTATTGGAGGAAAGTCTCTCACCCGGTTAACCCTTGTAAGTTAGTATTTTTTTTTTCTTGGTTTGCAAATTTATTTGCTGCAGTTTTAGGAATGGTGTGTGTGTCACATGATAATTCTTTGGATTTGATATTTGATTAAAGGAGATTCGGTTTAGAATTTCCAGCGTATTCCTAACTAATGTGATTTGCAAAACATGTATATGTATATTCACATGGCATTGTTATTCTATGTTTTTTTCGTTCTATGAGGCTCTTAACGGCTGCTTCATGTAATATTCGAGTATTCGACCCAAAAAAACAAAGGAAAAAAATTATAATTATAAATCTGGTAATAATAATAAACCGCATACCTAATAGTTTCTCCTTCTTGTATGTAGTCATGATTTTGTTGAATCAAAAACCAAAATGACATACTCTATAAATAGTAACAAAGAGTGACATCGTCTAATAGTGACATATATATCCAGAGGAGAAGCACTCTTTTAGGATAATAGTCCTGTCTTGGAAAATCAGGAGCCAATTTTTTCAAAAAAAGACAATAAATTTTTTTGGGTGAGAAAAAACAAAACAAAAAAAATGTTTTTCTCTCTGTAAAAATGAAACAAGCGAAAATTAAGCTTACACTTTCCTTCCTCTTGGCTTTCTCCTTCAACATCTCTGTAATCATCAATTTGAAGGCAATAGAGAACCTCTGATGGTCGTGATGGATGTAGATGAAGAAGCCTCAGGAGATGGAGCTGAGAATATTGAAGAGGCCGTCGTCACTGCAGAAGAATCTACCAATGATGAAGTCACAGATGAAGAAGTCGGAGGCGACGTGAAAGATGATTTGGTGAGTGAGATTATAACCACTATTGAGTTTCTTGATCAGATCAGTGATTATAGACGAACACAGCAGAAAGAATGCTTCAACCTCGTTAGGCGACTGAAGATTCTTATTCCTTTTATGGATGAGATTCGAGGCTTTGAATTTTCGTTTCCAGAGTGTTGTATGCATTTTTTGCATCGTTTGAGGAAAGTGATTTTGGCTGCAAGAAAATTGTTGGAAACTTGCAACAATGGTAGCAAAATATTTCTGGTAAACTTTTTTTTTTATTTTTTTCATGCAAAAATGATTATTTAATTCTCTCTTCTAGTTTTTTTTTTTTTTTTTTTTTTTTTTTTTTTTTTTTTTTTTTTTTTTTTTTTTTTTTTTTTTTTTTTTTTTTTTTTTTTTTTTTTTTTTTTTTTTTTTTTTTAGCTAGAGCTTGTTTTATTTATTTATAAGTTATGATGAAAAACAGGCATTGGATAGTGAATTGATAATGACGAGATTTCATTCAGTTTATGAAAAGCTGAATCGTGTTCTTGTTAAGACTCCTTTTGACGAATTAAAGGTTTCTGATGAAGTGAAAGATGAGGTAACAAATTAAACCATTAATAAAATTAATTAATTAATTAATTAATAACTTTATACTGAAGGTAACGATCGATTTGTGTAGGTTGTTTCATTGTGTAAACAATTGAAAAGAGCAAGGAGAAGAACAGACACACAGGACATAGAGCTAGCAGTAGACATGATGGTGGTGTTTTCGAAAACAGATCCTCGAAATGCAGATAGCCCTATTATAGAAAGACTTGCCAAAAAGCTTGAGCTGCAAACAATGGAGGATTTGAAGACGGAAACAATAGCCATAAAAACTCTAATCCAAGAAAAAGGAGGGTTGAGCATAGAGACTCAACAACATATCATTGAGCTTCTTAATAAGTTCAAGAAGCTTCAAGGTGTTGACTACGAACCTGTTATCAATGAATCCACATCCATAATATTACCACACGAGTTTCTGTGTCCAATCACACTTGAAATAATGCAAGATCCGGTTATCATCGCCACTGGACAGGTAATTTCTGTTTTATCTGATTGTTTAAAATTACTTTTGTCATTATGTTGAAATTTACTAATGTAAAAAAAAAATGTTTTCTAGACATATGAAAAGGAGAGTATACAGAAGTGGTTTGATGCAGGACATAAGACTTGTCCTAAAACCAGACAGACTCTTGATCATCTCTCCCTTGCTCCCAACTATGCATTGAAGAATATAATCTTGCAGTGGTGTGAGAAGAACAATTTCAAGATTCCAGAGAAGGAAACGTCTTCTTTACATTCTGAAGATGACTCTGAGGAGCAGAAAGATGAGATATCTTTGCTGGTGGAAGCTTTATCTTCAAGCCAATTAGAAGAACAAAGAGAGTCAGTGAAGCAGATGCGTTTGCTCGCTAGAGAAAATCCAGAGAACAGAGTTTTAATAGCTAACGCAGGAGCTATCCCTTTACTAGTTCAACTCCTTTCTTACCCTGATTCAGGAATCCAAGAGAACGCTGTGACGACTGTGTTGAACCTATCCATCGATGAGACCAACAAGCAACTCATCTCAAACGAAGGAGCCATCCCAAACATAATCGAAATTCTTCAAAATGGGAACAGGGAGGCAAGAGAGAACTCTGCTGCAGCTTTGTTTAGTTTGTCAATGCTCGACGAGAACAAAGTAACAATAGGATTATCTAATGGGATCCCACCATTGGTGGAGTTACTTCAGCATGGGACATCAAGAGGGAAGAAAGATGCTCTCACTGCACTCTTTAACTTATCTCTTAACTCAGCTAATAAAGGGAGAGCCATTGATGCTGGTATTGTTCAACCATTGCTACAACTTCTGAAAGACAGGAACTTAGGGATGATCGATGAAGCGCTTTCGATACTTTTGCTTCTTGTCTCACATCCTGAGGGACGTCAAGCCATTGGACAACTCTCATTCATTGAGACTCTTGTGGATTTCATTAGACAAGGCACACCGAAGAATAAAGAATGCGCCGCCTCGGTACTACTTGAGCTAGGCTCTAACAATTCATCTTTTATCCTGGCTGCACTTCAGTTTGGCGTCTATGAACATCTTGTAGAAATAACCAGTTCGGGAACAAACAGAGCTCAAAGGAAAGCAAATGCACTTATACAACTCATAAGCAAATCTGAACAAATTTAACAAATGTTCTCAAAACATTTCATCTTCTACTGCAATTTCAGTTTCTTACTCATTAGGTTCCGGAATTTATTTATATTTAATTTATTTGATTATGTATAATTATGTGCTGTATATTTGTACATGCTCTTGAGTTTAGTCATATACTATTTGTTTTTTTCTTGTATTATGTAATGTAAATTCTAACTCTTATGTAAAGGAAGTACATATAATTCCATAATTTTTTCAAGTCAAAACTAAACTTATTGTTGTTGATAATTACTCAAAACTCAAAGTTGATTTCAGTTCCTAGAAAGTTATGATAAGCTTATTTGTGAAAACAACTACTAGCTAATCTTCTACTATAAAAGTGTAGTTCAAGAGTAGGGCCTCAGATGTCTGGTATATCTAATTTAAGTACCAACACTACTGACGTGTGTGCATCTGAATAAACAACCCACGGTTTTAGGTCCAATTGTGAACTTTTAAGGAAATGGCACAACAACTTTTTCCAAGCACCTCAACAGTCAACAGCGGCATCATGCTTATCATCATCGTCATCTTTTTCCGAGATTCAAGCTAGAAGATTTTTTCTTCATCAGTTGGGATCATGATACTCTCATTGTCATGTGAATGTAAACCAAGAATAAAGATTAAAAACATAGTGATCTAAATTAATTCATATGAAAGGATAACTAACCTTATTTGTACCAAGTTTTTCATTTATTTTCGAAAAATGAAATCCTTTCACTTCGCTTTTTTGAACTTTGATTTGTACATCATATGACAATTTTGATCTACCCCTAGAACAAATTCTTGGAATTTATTCGTATATTCTGGAATTGCCTCGAACACTAAAATATAAAAAGACAAACATGACACATAATTAAAGTTAGCTTCAATTATAAGTAGTAGTAACTATAACAAATACCTCAAATAAAATTTACCTCCAAAGGAATAAAAAAAGGGAATTGACCATAATAAATCCTCCTTTGACCCCTCAAAAATGAGTCATTGTGTGTGAGATCTCTCTTAGCATGTGATCGAATGACATCCACGGCTCTTAGAAAGAATGGCTCCACGAAAGAAGCATCTGCTCCGGTCTTTGTTCGTCTTATAATAATGTCGGATAAAAGTACATGATCACCATCTTCAACCTATTTTGAAAAGGTTCATTTTTCTAGCTTTGCTTTCACCTCTTGATATCTAATCGCATCCCAAAATAAATCATCACAATATTCATAATGTCCCTTTTCGTATAGTTGATTGGATAGTTTTGAGAGTCTAATCATGATATTAAAGTGTGCTCCCTTAGAAATTATACCTATTTATCTTGAAAAAGGTTTTCCATACATTAATTCAAATTTAGAATATGTTTATAAACTTTTAAGAAACATAAAAGCATATAATTTTCATTATATAGAATATTTACCGAAAACTCAATATTTTCGTAGGGGTTAATGTGGAATTTGTGAAATTTGTGAAATTTCCAAAAATAAGAAAATCTTGTTTTAATGCATAGTTGAATCATTCACTGGTATAAGATGATGTTCAAAGAGGTTTGGAACATTTGTTGTCTCCAGTTCTCTAGAGAATAGATATTTTAGTGGTTACTTCTCTATTTTAGGTAGATATGAAGTTTTATTAAATTAATTATCAAATAATTAGAAATTATACCCATTTATCATGAAAAAGGTTTCCATACATTAATTCAAATTTAGAAACACATTGGTTGTCTCCATTATTTCACTGTTTTAGGTAGATTATAAAGTTTTATTAAATTAATTATCAAATAATTAGACATTATACCCATTTATCATGAAAAAGGTTTTCCATACATTAATTCAAATTTATAATGTGTTTATAAAGTTTTAAGAAACACAAAAGCATATAAATTTCAGTATATAGAATATTTACCGAAAACTCAATATTTTCGTAGGGGTTAACCCATATATTTTGTGAAATTTTCAAAAATATAAAAATCTTATTTTAATGCATAGTTGAATCAATCACTGGCATAGGATTATGTTCAAAGAGGTTTGGAACATTAGTTGTCTCCATTTCTCTAGAAAATAGATATTTTAGTGGTTATTTCACTGTTTTAGGTAGATTATGAAGGTTTATTAAATTAATTATCAAATAATTAGAAATTATACCCATTTATCATGAAAAAGGTTTTCCATACATTAATTCAAATTTATAATGTGTTTATAAAGTTTTAAGAAACACAAAAGCATATAATTTTCAGTATATAAAATATTTACCGAAAACTCAATATTTTCGTAGGGGTTAACCCACATATTTTGTGAAATTTTCAAAAATATGAAACTTTTTTTTTAATGCATAGTTGAATCATTCACTGGCATAGGATTATGTTCAAAGAGTTTTGGAACATTTGTTGTCTCAATTTCTCTAGAAAATAGAGATTTTAGTGGTTATTTCATTGTTTTAGGTAGATTATGAAGTTTTATTAAATTAATTATCAAATAATTAGAAATTATACCCATTTATCATGAAAAACGTTTTCCATACATTAATTAAAATTTATAATGTGTTTATAAAGTTTTAAGAAACACAAAAGATATAATTTTCAGTATATCGAATATTTACCGAAAACTCAATATTTTTCTAGGGGTTAACCCACATATTTTGTGAAATTTTCAAAAATATGAGAATCTTTTTTTGCTGCATAGTTGAATCATTCACTGGTATAAGATGATTTTCAAAGAGGTTTAGAACATTTGTTGCCTCCGTTTCTCTAGAGAATATATATTTTAGTGGTTATTTCACTGTTTTAGGTAGATTATGAAGTTTTATTAAATTAATTATCAAATAATTAGAAATTATACCCATTTACCATGAAAAAGGTTTTCCATACATTAATTCAAATTTATAATGTGTTTATAAACTTTTAAGAAAAATAAAAACATATAATTTTCAGTATATAGAATATTTATCAAAAACTCAATATTTTCGTAGGGGTTAACCCACATATTTTGTGAAAATTTCAAAAATATGAAAATCTTATTTTAATGAATATTTGAATCATTCACTGGCATAATATTATGTTCAAAGAGGTTTGGATTATTTGTTGTCTCCATTTCTCTACAGAATAGAGATTTTAGTGGTTATTTCACTGTTTTAGGTAGATTATGAAGTTTTATTAAATTAATTATCAAATAATTAGAAATTATACCCATTTATCATAAAAAAGGTTTTCCATACATTAATTCAAATTTAGAATGTGTTTTTAAATTTTAAGAAACACAAAAGCATATAATTTTCAGTATATAGAATATTTACCGAAAACTCAATATTTTCGTAGAGGTTAACCCACATATTTTGTGAAATTTTCAAAAATATGAAAATTTTTTTTTACTGCAAAGTTGAATCGTTCACTGGTATACGATGATGTTCAAAGAGGTTTGGAACATTTGTTGTCTCCATTTCTCTAGAGAATAGAGATTTTAGTAGTTATTTCACTATTTTAGGTAGATTATGAAGTTTTATTAAACTAATTATCAAATAATTAGAAACTATACCCATTTATCATGAAACAATGTTTTGCATACATTAGTTAAAATTTATAATGTGTTTAAGAAATTTTAAGAAACACAAAAGCATTTAATTTTAAGTATATAGAGTATTTACCAAAAAGTTAATATTTCCGTAGGGGTTAACCCACATATTTTGTGAAATTTTCAAAAATATGAAAATCTTGTTTTAATGCATAGTTGAATCATTCACTGGCATAGTATTATGTTCAAAGAGGTTTGGATTATTTGTTGTATCCATTTCTCTAGAGAATAGATATTTTAGTTGTTATTTCACTGTTTTAGGTAGATTATGAAGTTTTATTAAATTAATTATCAAATAATTAGAAATTATACCCATTTACCATGAAAAAGGTTTTCTATACATTAATTCAAATTTATAATGTGTTTATAAACTTTTAAGAAAAATAAAAGCATATAATTTTCGGTATATAGAATATTTATCAAAAACTCAATGTTTTCGTAGGGGTTAACCCACATATTTTGTGAAATTTTCAAAAATATGAAAATCTTATTTTAATGCATAGTTGAATCATTCACTGGCATAGTATTATGTTCAAAGATGTTTGGATTATTTGTTGTCTCCATTTCTCGAGAGAATAGAGATTTTAGTAGTTATTTCACCTTTTTAGGTAGATTAATAAGTTTTATTAAATTAATTATCAAATAATTAGAAATTATACCCATTTACCATGACAAAGGTTTTCCATACATTAATTCAAATTTATAATGTGTTTATAAACTTTTAAGAAAATAAAAGCATATAATTTTCAGTATATAGAATATTTATCAAAAACTCAATATTTTCGTAGGGGTTAACCCACATATTTTGTGAAATTTTCAAAAATATGAAAATCTTATTTTAATGCATAGTTGAATCATTCACTGGCATAGTATTATGTTCAAAGAGGTTTGGATTATTTGTTGTCTCCATTTCTCTAGAGAATAGATATTTTAGTTGTTATTTCACTGTTTTAGGTAGATTATGAAGTTTTATTAAATTAATTATCAAATAATTAGAAATTATCCCCATTTATCATGGAAAAGGTTTTCCATACATTAATTCAAATTTATAATGTGTTTTTAAATTTTAAGAAACACAAAGGCATATAATTTTCAGTATATAGAATATTTACCGAAAACTCAATATTTTCGTAGAGGTTAACCCACATATTTTGTGAAATTTTCAAAAATATGAAAATCATTTTTTACTGCAAAGTTGAATAATTCAATGGTATAATATGATGTTCAAAAAGGTTTGGAACATTTGTTGTCTCCATTTCTATAGAGAATAGAGATTTTAGTAGTTATTTCACTATTTTAGGTAGATTATGAAGTTTTATTAAACTAATTATCAAATAATTAGAAACTATACCCATTTATCATGAAAAAATGTTTTCCGTTCATTAGTTAAAATTAAAAATGTGTTTAAAATTTTTTAAGAAACACAAAAGCATTTAATTTTAAGTATATAGAGTATTTACCAAAAAATTAATATTTTCGTAGGGGTTAACCCACATATTTTGTCAAATTTTCATAAATATGAAAAATCTTGTTTTAATGCATAATTGAATCATTCACTGGCATAGGATGATGTTCAAAGAGGTTTGAAGCATTTGTTGTCTCCGTTTCTCTAGAGAATAGATATTTTAGTTGTTATTTCACTGTTTTAGGTAGATTATGAAGTTTTATTAAATTAATTATCAAATAATTAGAAATTATACCCATTTACCATGAAAAAAGTTTTCCATACATTAATTAAAATTTATAATGTGTTTATAAACTTTTAAGAAAAATAAAAACATATAATTTTCAGTATATAGAATATTTATCAAAAACTCAATATTTTCGTAGGGGTTCCCCCACATATTTTGTGAAATTTTCAAAAATAAGAAAATCTTATTTTAATGCATAGTTGAATCAGTCACTGGCATTGTATTATGTTCAAAGCGGTTTGGATTATTTGTTGTCTCCATTTCTCTACAGAATAGATATTTTAGTGGTTATTTAACTGTTTTAGATAGATTATGAAGTTTTATTAAATTAATTATCAAATGATTAGAAATTATACCCATTTATCATGAAAAAGGTTTTCCATACATTAATTCAAATTTAGAATATGTTTTTAAATTTTAAGAAACACAAAAGCATATAATTTTCAGTATATAGAATATTTACCGAAAACTCAATATTTTCGTAGAGGTTAACCCACATATTTTGTGAAATTTTCAAAAATATGAAAATCTTTTTTTACTGCAAAGTTGAATCGTTCACTAGTATAAGATGATGTTCAAAGAGGTTTGGAACATTTGTTGTCTCCATTTCTCTAGAGAATAGAGATTTTAGTAGTTATTTCACTATTTTACGTAGATTATGAAGTTTTATTAAACTAATTATCAAATAATTAGAAACTATACCCATTTATCATGAAAAAATGTTTTGCATACATTAGTTAAAATTTAGAATGTTTTTAAGAAATTTTAAGAAACACAAAAGCATATAATTTTCAGTATATAGAATATTTACCAAAAACTCAATATTTTCGTAGGGGTTAACCCACATATTTTGTGAAATTTTCAAAAATATGAAAATCTTGTTTTAATGCATAGTTGAATCATTCACTGGTATAAGATGATGTTCAAAGAGTTTTAGAACATTTGTTGCCTCCGTTACTCTAGAGAATATATATTTTAGTGGTTATTTCACAGTTTTAGATAGATTATGAAATTTTACTAAATTAGTTATTAAATAATTAGAAATTATACCCATTTATCATGAAAAAGGTTTTTCATACATTAATTAAAATTGAAATGTGTTTATAAAGTTTTAAGAAACACAAAAGCATATAATTTCAGTATATAGAATATTTACCCAAAACTCAATATTTTTGTAGGGGTTAACCCACATATTTTGTGAAATTTTCAAAAATATGAAAATCTTTTTTTAATGCATAGTTGAATCATTCACTGGCATAGAATTATGTTCAAAGAGTTTTGGATTATTTGTTGTCTCCATTTCTCTAGAGAATAGAGATTTTAGTGGTTATTTCACTGTTTTAGGTAGATTACGAAGTTTTATTAAACTAATTATCAAATAATTAGAAACTATACTCATTTATCATGAAAAAATGTTTACCATACATTAGTTAAAATTGAGAATGTGTTTAAAAAAATTTAAGAAACACAAAAGCATTTAATTTTAAGTATATGGAGTAATTACCCAAAACTTAATATTTTCGTGGGGGTTAACCCACATATTTTGTGAAATTTTCAAAAATATGAAAATCTTGTTTTAATGCATAGTTGAATCATTCACTGGCATAGTATTATGTTCAAAGAGGTTTGGATTATTTGTTGTCTCCATTTCTCGAGAGAATAGTGATTTTAGTGGTTATTTCACTGTTTTAGGTAGATTATGAAGTTTTATTAAATTAATTGTCAAATAATTAGAAATTATACCCATTTATCATGAAAAAGGTTTTCCATACATTAATTCAAATTTATAATGTGTTTATAAATTTTAAGAAACACAAAAGCATATAATTTTCAGTATATAGAATATTTAGCGAAAATACAATATTTTCGTAGAGGTTAACCCACATATTTGTGAAATTTTCAAAAATACGAAAAACTTTTTTTAATGCATAGTTGAATCATTCACTGGCATAGGATTATGTTCAAAGAGTTTTGGATTATTTGTTGTCTCCATTTCTCTAGAGAATAGTGATTTTAGTGGTTATTTCACTGTTTTAGATAGATTATGAAGTTTTATTAAATTAATTGTCAAATAATTAGAAATTATACTCATTTATCATGAAAAAGGTTTTCCATACATTAATTCAAATTTAGAATGTGTTTATAAATTTTAAGAAACACAAAAGCATATAATTTTCAGTATATAGAATATTTATCGAAAACTCAATATTTTCGTAGGGGTTAACCCACATATTTTGTGAAATTTTCAAAAATATGAAAATCTTATTTTAATGCATAATTGAATCATTCACTGGCGTAGGATGATGTTCAAAGAGGTTTGAAATATTTGTTGTCTCCGTTTCTCTGGAGAATAGATATTTTAGTTGTTATTTCACTGTTTTATGTAGATTATGAAGTTTTACTAAATTAATTATCAAATAATTAGAAATTATACCCATTTACCATGAAAAAGGTTTTCCATACATTAATTCAAATTTATAATGTGTTTATAAAATTTTAAGAAACACAAAAGCATATAATTTTCAGTATTTAGAATATTTACCGAAAACTCAATATTTTCGTAGGGGTTAACCCACATATTTGTGAAATTTTCAAAAATACGAAAATCTTATTTTAATGCATAGTTGAATCATTCACTGGCATATGATTATGTTCAAAGAGGTTTGAATTATTTGTTGTCTCCATTTCTCTAGAGAATAGAGATTTTAGTAGTTATTTCATTGTTTTAGATCGATTATGAAGTTTTATTAAATAATTATCAAATAATTAGAAATTATACCCATTTATCATGAAAAAGGTTTTCCATACATTAATTCAAATTTAGAATGTGTTTGTAAAGTTTTAAGAAACACAAAAGCATATAATATTAGTATATAAAATATTTACCCAAAACTCAATATTTTCGTAGGGGTTAACCCACATATTTTGTGAAATTTTCAAAAATATGAAAATCTTTTTTTAATGAATAGTTGAATCATTCACTGTCATAGTATTATGTTCAAATAGGTTTGGATTATTTGTTGTCTCCATTTCTCTAGAGAATAGTGATTTTAGTGGTTATTTCACTATTTTAGGTAGATTATGAAGTTTTATTAAATTAATTGTCAAATAATTAGAAATTATACCCATTTATCATGAAAAAGGTTTTCCATACATTAATTCAAATTTAGAATGTGTTTATAAATTTTAAGAAACACAAAAGCATATAATTTTCAGTATATAAAATATTTATTGAAAACACAATATTTTCGTAGGGGTTAACCCACATATTTGTGAAATTTTCAAAAATACGAAAAATCTTATTTTAATGCGTAGTTGAATCATTCACTGGCATATGATTATGTTCAAAGAGGTTTGAATTATTTGTTGTCTCCATTTCTCTAGAGAATAGAGATTTTAGTGGTTATTTTATTGTTTTAGGTAAATTATGAAGTTTTATTAAATTAATTATCAAATAATTAGAAATTATACCCATTTATCATGAAAAAGGTTTTCCATACATTAATTCATATTTAGAATGTGTTTATAAATTTTAAAAAACACAAAAGCATATAATTTTCAGTATATAGAATATTTACTGAAAACTCAATATTTTTGTAGGGGCTAACCCACATATTTTGTGAAATTTTCAAAAATATGAAAATCTTGTTTTAATGCATAATTGAATCATTCACTGGCATAAGATGATGTTCAAAGAGGTTTGAAACATTTGTTGTCTCCGTTTCTCTGGAGAATAGATATTTTAGTTGTTATTTCACTGTTTTAGGTAGATTATGAAGTTTTGTTAAATTAATTATCAAATAATTAGAAATTATACCCATTTACCATGAAAAATGTTTTCCATACATTAATTCAAATTTAGAATGTGTTTATAAAATTTTAAGAAACACAAAAGCTTACAATTTTCAGTATATAGAATATTTACTGAAAACTCAATATTTTCGTAGGGGTTAACCCACATATTTTGTGAAATTTTCAAAAATATGAAAATCTTTTTTTATTGCGTAGTTGAATCATTCACTGGCATATGATTATGTTCAAAGAGGTTTGGATTATTTGTTGTCTCAATTTCTCTAGAGAATAGATATTTTAGTGGTTATTTCACTGTTTTACATAGATTATGATTTTTTTATTAAATTAATTATCAAATAATTACAAATTATACCCATTTATCATGAAAAAGGTTTTCCATACATTAATTCAAATTTAGAATGTGTTTATAAATTTTAAGAAACACAAAAGCATATAATTTTCAGTATATAGAATATTTACCGAAAACTCAATATTTTCGTAAGGGTTAACCCACATATTTTGTGAAATTTTCAAAAATATGAAAAACTTTTTTTAATGCATAGTTGAATCATTCACTGGCATATGATTATGTTCAAAGAGGTTTGAATTATTTGCTGTCTCCATTTCTCTAGAGAATAGAGATTTTAGTGGTTATTTCATTGTTTTAGGTAGATTATGAAGTTTTATTAAATTAATTATCAAATAATTAGAAATTATACTCATTTATCATGAAAAAGGTTTTCTATACATTAATTCATATTTAGAATGTGTTTATAAATTTTAAGAAACACAAAAGCATATAATTTTCAGTATATAGAATATTTACCAAAAACTCAATATTTTCGTAGGGGTTAACCCACATATTTTATGAAATTTTCAAAAATATGAAAATCTTGTTTTAATGCATAATTGAATCATTCACTGTCATACGATGATGTTCAAAGAGGTTTGAAATATTTGTTGTCTCCGTTTCTCTGGAGAATAGATATTTTAGTTGTTATTTCACTATTTTAGGTAGATTATGAAGTTTTATTAAATTAATTATCAAATAATTAGAAATTATACCCATTTACCATGAAAAAGTTTTCCATACATTAATTCAAATTTAGAATGTGTTTATAAAATTTTAAGAAACACAAAAGCATATAATTTTCAGTATATAGAATATTTACCGAAAACTCAATATTTTCGTAGGGGTTAACCCACATATTTTGTGAAATTTTCAAAAATATGAAAATCTTGTTTTAATGTATAGTTGAATCATTCACTGGTATAAGATGATGTTCAAAGAGTTTTTGAACATTTGTTGCCTCCGTTACTCTAGAGAATAGATATTTTAGTGGTTATTTCACAGTTTTAGGTTGATTATGAAATTTTATTAAATTAGTTATTAAATAATTAGAAATTATACCCATTTATCATGAAAAATGTTTTGCATACATTAATTAAAATTGAGAATGTGTTTATAAAGTTTTAAGAAACACAAAAGCATATAATTTCAGTATATAGAATATTTACCCAAAACTCAATATTTTCGTAGGGTTAACCCACATATTTTGTGAAATTTTCAAAAATATGAAAATCTTTTTTTATTGCATAGTTGAATCATTCACTGGTATAGGATTATGTTCAAAGAGGTTTGGATTATTTGTTGTCTCAATTTCTCTAGAGAATAGAGATTTTAGTGGTTATTTAACTGTTTTAGGTAGATTATGAATTTTTTATTAAATTAATTATCAAATAAATAGAAATTATACCCATTTATCATGAAAAAGGTTTTCCATACATTAATTCAAATTTAGAATGTGTTTATAAATTTTAAGAAACACAAAAGCTTACAATTTTCAGTATATAGAATATTTACTGAAAACTCAATATTTTCGTAGGGGTTAACCCATATATTTTGTGAAATTTTCAAAAATATGAAAATCTTTTTTTAATGCATAGATGAATCATTCACTGGCATAGGATTATGTTCAAAGAGGTTTGGATTATTTGTTGTCTCTATTTCTCTAGAGAATAGAGATTTTAGTGGTTATTTTACTGTTTTAGGTAGATTATGAAGTTTTATTAAACTAATTATCAAATAATTAGAAACTATACCCATTTATCATGAAAAAATGTTTTCCATACATTAGTTAAAATTGAGAATGTGTTTAAAAAATTTTAAGAAACACAAAAGCATTTAATTTTAAGTATATGGAGTATTTACCCAAAACTTAATATTTTCGTAGGGTTTAACGCACATATTTTGTGAAATTTTCAAAAATATCAAAATCTTATTTTAATGCATAGTTGAATCATTCACTGGCATAGTATTATGTTCAAAGAGGTTTGGATTATTTTTTGTCTCCATTTCTCTAGAGAATAGAGATTTTAGTGGTTATTTCATTGTTTTAGGTAGATTATGAATTTTTATTAAATTAATTATCAAATAATTAGAAATTATACCCATTTATCATGAAAAAGGTTTTCCATACATTAATTCATATTCAGAATGTGTTTATAAATTTTAAGAAACACAAAAGCATATAATTTTCAGTATATAGAATATTTATCAAAAACTCAATATTTTCGTAGGGGTTAACCCACATATTTTGTGAAATTTTCAAAAATATGAAAATCTTTTTTTAATGCATAGTTGAATCATTCACTGGCATAGGATTATGTTCAAAGAGTTTTGGATTATTTGTTGTCTCCATTTCTCTAGAGAATAGATATTTTAGTGGTTATATCACTGTTTTAGGTAGATTATGAATTTTTTATTAAATTAATTATCAAATAATTAGAAATTATACCCATTTATCATGAAAAAGGTTTTCCATACATTAATTCAAATTTAGAATGTGTTTATAATTTTTAAGAAACACAAAAGCATATAATTTTCAGTATATAGAATATTTACCGAAAACTCAATATTTTCGTATGGGTTAACCCACATATTTTGTGAAATTTTCAAAAATATGAAAATCTTTTTTTAATGCATAGTTGAATCATTCACTGGCATAGGATTATGTTCAAAGAGTTTTGGATTATTTGTTGTCTCCATTTCTCTAGATAATAGAGATTTTAGTGGTTATTTCACTGTTTTAGGTAGATTATGAAGTTTTATTAAACTAATTATCAAATAATTAGAAAATATACCCATTTACCATGAAAAAATGTTTTCCATACATTAGTTAAAATTGAGAATGTGTTTAAAAAAATTTAAGAAACACAAAAGCATTTAATTTCAAGTATATGGAGTATTTGCCCAAAACTTAATATTTTCGTAGGGGTTAACCCACATATTTTGTGAAATTTT